>CM021107.1:208278597-208468545 GCA_007115665.2 Sequoiadendron giganteum
AGTCATTAACTTAATATTACTAAAAATAAAGCATGCACTTGATATTATAAGATAGTTTGTAGTGGTATTACTCAAAACAAAGTATGCACTTCAAATCATGCAACTACTAAATGGAAACAAGTAAAAAAGAAAAAAAACAATTATAGTGTAAATATGGATAACATTAATCATTTATAGTTTCATGCAATGGATTAATGCAATGATTATAGATAGGTTTATGGTTTAAGGTTTAACCTAATGGATTAATGCAACGATGATGATGGATTAACCCAAAGAGAGACATAAAGATGGTGTTGAAAGACCTTATAATGAAGAAAATGAAGATAGAGGAAGTAATATTTCATAATGAAATAAAAGAATAGATGAATATTAGATAGATGGAGGATGATATGGTTGATGTAGTGAAATAAACTTCATCATAGAATTAAGGTTGTATAAAGAGAGAGAGAAGTAAGGTTGATTCATCATTAGTGCCTCCTTATCCTATATTATTTAAGATTATTTCTCAGGTACAGAATTTGATTCTTTCAACATATGGTGCTCATTCTACTCAGCTCTATTTTGAAATAGAGAAAGATCTTAGGACTTCAACTCTACTTGAAATTTCAAATGTGAAAACTTCTTTTTCAATGGCAACAATATTGTGATTTCTACTTCCATTCCCTCCCACCCTACCACTCCCTATATCCCTCCTTGCCTCTTTCTCTCCCTCTATCCCTCCCACCCTACAACTCCCTCTATCACTCATTCCCTCTTTCTCTCCCTCCATCCATCCCTCCCACCCTACCATTTACTATCTCCCTACATCCCCCTCTCTCTCTCCCTTAGATTAATAAATTTATATTAGCCTAAAATTAACCTAATGAATTAATGCAATGATGATGTATGTTAGGTTGAGGGTTTAAGGTTTAACCTAATGGAGAGAGAAATAGAGGAAGGAGAGAGATATTTAGTGTTAAGGTGGGAGGGATAAAGGTACACATATAGAGAGGGGATGGGAGAGGTATGCATAGAGAGAGTGAGAGAGAGGGAAGGAGGGAGGGAGGGGGATGGAGGGAGGGAGGGATAATATGAGGGTTAGGTGGAGAGAGGTTGAATGTGTGTGAGGGAGAGAGGGAGGTACAAAGAGGTGAGATAGAGAGAAAGAGAGTAGAGAGGGAAGGGGAGAGAGAGAGAAGTGAGAGAGGTGATAAATATATGAGATAGAGAGAAAAGTAGAGAGGTGAGGAGGATGTTCGAGAGATTGAGAGAAGGAAGGAGGGAGGGAGAGAGAAGTAGGTATAGAGTGATAGGTTAGATAGCGAGAATTAGAGAGTGGGTGAAAGGAGGAGAGAGAGAGGGTGGAGGGAGAGAGAAAGGTGAGATAAAGAGAAGTAGAAAGGGAAGGAGAGAGAGGGGAGATAGATATAAATTCCCTATTTGAGAAAGGGAAGGAGGGAGATAGGGAGAGGTAGTTAGAGAGGTAAGGTGAAAAACTAGAGAGAGGTAGGTAGAGAGAGGGATCCAGGTAGGGTGGGAGAGGTAGAGAGAGGTGGTGAGAGAGAGAGGGGGGGGAGGGAGAGGTTATCACAATTCTTATGAAGATTTGAAAATAGTTATCACTAGATCACAATAGATGGAGGGAGAGAGAGAGGAGGGAGATAGGAAGTGGTAGGGTGATAGGAATAGGAGTGAGAGAAAGAGGGAAGGAGAGAGATAGGGATAGGTATAGAGAGTGGTATGGTTAGAGGGATAGAGGGAAGGAGGGAGATAGGGAGTGGTAGGGTGGGAGGGAGGGAAGGAGGGGTAGATGGAGAGAGGTTGTGTGTGTGTGTGAGGGAGAGAGAGGAGGAAGGAGGGAGATAGGAAGTGGTGGGGTGGGAGGGATAGAGGGAGGGAGAGAAAGAGGGAAGGTCAGAGATAGAAAGTGGTAGGGTGGGAGGGATAGAAGGACTCAAAATGAACTTAGTGTGAGGGGGAGATGTGATGGTTGATTGTGGGAAATAAGCACCCAAAATGGATTTATAGGATGGAGGAGGGATAAGGATAATGTTTTTGGGTTGGTATGATAAACGGGTGACGGTGAAAAATGTTTTAGAAGAATGCTAATATATAATGTTTTGGTAATATTAAGTTTATACTTTTGGGTCTTGGTTCTTATTTCATGAAAAAACATGGAACTCTCATATTATAAATATAGTTTGTGTTAGCTATAACAACTGAGATAAAATAGGACAGAGACAACCAGACATAGACATCACCAATTGGAGAAGCATGAATCAAGAGTGCACACTTACCACATAATTTTTGTATATGTGTATCTTGGAAGCAATTTTCAGAATTGTTGATAATGTTTCTCTGGAAACAATGATTGATCTATTGTACTGTAGGTCTCACTATAAGTGTTCAGAAGGCATTTGAATTGGTGGGTTTTCAAATTTTATGCTTTTTGGTATTTCAGACATTGTACACAACCTAATTCCTCTTTGTCCTAATTGCTTATTACATTCTAATGATGTCCCCTGTCCACTTTTCCTACATAGGGGACAATGTGTTTTCCTACATAGGGGACAATGGGTTTTCAAATTTGAAGGTTGACATAGTGTGTTTTCCAATAGGGGACAGTGTGTGTTCCAAAAGGGGACAGTGTGTTTTCCAAAAATGGACAGTGTGTTTTCCAATAGGAGACATTGTGTTTTCCAACAGGGAACAAAAAAATGACAGTGTGTTTTCCAACAAGGAAATAACTAACATGGGACAGTGTGTTTTCCAACATTATTTTTAGTAATGGAAACCACAATGATTGATCTATTGTATTGTAGGTCTCACTATAAGTGTTCAGGAGGCATTTGAATTGGTGGGTTTTCAAATTTTATGCTTTTTGGTATTTCAGATGTTGTACACAACCTAATTCCTCTTTGTCCTAATTGCTTCTTACATTCTAATGATGTCCCCTGTCCACTTTTCCTACATAGGGGACAATGTGTTTTCCTACATAGGGGACAATGGGTTTTCAAATTTGAAGGTTAACACAGTGTGTTTTCCAATAGGGGACAGTGTGTTTTCCAAAAGGGGACAGTGTGTTTTCCAAAAATGGACAATGTGTTTTCCAATAGGGGACACTGTGTTTTCCAAAAGGGGACAGTGTGTTTTCCAAAAATGGACAATGTGTTTTCCAATAGGGGACACTGTGTTTTCCAATAGGGAACAAAAAAATGACAGTGTGTTTTCCAACAAGGAAATAACTAACATGGGACAACATGTTTTCCAACATTATTTTTAGTAATGGAAACCACAATGATTGATCTATTGTACTGAAGGTCTCACTATAAGTGTTCAGGAGGCATTTGAATTGGTGGGTTTTCAAATTTTATGCTTTTTGGTATTTTAGAAGTTGTACACAACCTACTTCCTCTTTGTCCTAATTTCTTCTTACATTCTAATGATGTCCCCTGTCTACTTTTCCTACATAGGGGACAATGTGTTTTCCTACACAGGGGACAATGGGTTTTCAAATTTGAAGGTGGACACAATGTGTTTTCCAATAGGGGACAATGTGTTTTCCAAAAGGGGACAGTGTGTTTTCCAGAAATGGACAGTGTGTTTTCCAACGGGGAACAAAAAATGATAGTGTGTTTTCCCCCCCATATTAAGTCCATTTTGGGTCCTTCTATCCCTCCCACCCTACCACTTCCTATCTCTGACCTTCCCTCTTTCTCTCCCTCCCTCTATCCCTCCCACCCTACCACTTCCTATCTCCCTCCTTCCCCCTCTCTCTCCCTCACACACACAACCCATGTATATATCATAATTGTTATTATATAGTTTTTCATCATGTTTATATCAATTTTTCTTAATTTTTTAAATAGGATTAAAATTCTAATTCTACACTATTTGTTCTAACATATTTGTGGTTATTTATCAAATATAAAAGATCTAATTATATCTTGGATGGTGGATTATGGGACATAGGCACCCAAATTGGATTTATAGCTTCAAGGAGAGATAGGGATAATGTTTTTGGACAAGGACATCATTAGAATGTAATATGTCTAGAAATAACTAACAGGGGACAGTGTGTTTTCCAACAGGGGAAATAACTAATAGGGGACAATGTGCTTTCCAACAGGGGAAATAACTAACAGGGGATAGTGTGTTTTCCAATATTGGAAAAAACTAATAGGGAATAGCACTTGTGTTTTCCAATAGTGGAAATAACTAACAAGGGACAATGTGTTTTTCAAAAAGGGACAATGTGTTTTCCAAAAAGGGACAGTGTGTTTTCCAATAGGGGACAGTGTGTTTTCCAATAGGGAACAAAAAAATGATCACATTATTTGCAGTGTTGGAAAACACACTGTCCCTTGTCAATTATTTCCTACACAGGGGACAATGTGTTTTCCAACACTGCAAATTCATAAGAAAATAATTGACAAGGGACAGTGTGTTTTCCAACACTATAAATAATGTGAGCATTTTTTTGTTCCCCGTTGGAAAACACACTGTCCCATTTTGGAAAACACACTGCTCCCTATTGTTGGAAAACACACTGTCCAAGGGAGAGAGAGGACATGATGGAGATATGGAGAGGTAGGTAGAGAGAGGTAAGGCTTGACTAACTAAATTGATCTGAGGGGTGACTAACCAACTGGTTTGTTACATGTAGAGGGTTTTACAATAGTATATGGGTAGAGAGAGTGATGGGAGATAAGGAAAGTAGAGAGGGAAAGGTAGGTCAAGAGGGAGAGGGTGAGTGCAGATAGAGAGAGGGAGGGAGAGAGAGAGAGAGGGAAAGAGGGAGGGAGAGACGTGTAGGTATAGAGAGGTAAGGTGCAAGGAATAAAGAGAGATATGTTATAAATTTGAAGGTGGACTTCATTGTATTCTTGGTGTGTACATAACAAAAAACTTTGTATAAGGATATAATTGACAAGGGATAGTACAATACACCCTAGATTTAGAAATTATTATTATTCTTGATTACAATTAAGGTATGGTAGTGAAATTATTATTCTATTTTTTGTCATGTATTAAGGTCTCAAGGATTACACTCATAAGTTCTTAACAGTCTAAATAAGAACATGACAATGCAAAAGTGGATAAAGTCAAGAGGTTTTGTATTCCATATGAATTTGTGCAAGAAAAGAAAGTGATATATGATTCTATAAGTGGAGTTGAACAAATGAACTCAAAGATTCTTGAACTTAAGAATTCCATGGAACAAATACATTCCTCTATACTTCATTCTATCACTCCTCTCTCACCACCCCTCCTAACCTTCCTCTTCCCACATGTGGGGAGAGGTTGTGTGTGTGAGGGAGAGAGAGGAAGGAAGGGAGGGAGTGAGTGATAAAGGGACAACAAGAGGGAGAGGAAGGTTAGGAGAGATCATGAGAGAGTACATGAATGTAATGAAAAAAACTTTCAAGATTTACCACAACTGTTACTTAGAGTAAAAATTATGTTTGGTATGATGGAGGGGGATGGTGAGAAATGGTTTAGAAGAATGATAATAGATAGTTTATTAACTTAAGATATTATTCATGCTCTTGATGTAATGGGAAAATGGAAATGCTTTACTGGAGGCATCAGGTACTAGAATGTATGAATGAAAAAGGAATCTGCTCTAAAACACATGAAAATAATTATACCAAAGTGATTTTTGTATATTTGGAGAGGAGGATTACATCCACCAAACAAAGACCATTAATTTTTTTTAAAAGAGGATTGCATCCACCAAAAAAACCTTTCGTAATATTTGATTTTAGTATATTGGTCCTTCTATCCCTCCTAACCTACCACTCCCTATATTTTATTATCCATCACTCCAAAACCTCTTGATTTTATCCACTTTTGTATTGCCATTTTCCCATTACACATAGTGAACATGTTCCTTCATCAAATTTTGAAGAGAAGGAAGAATATATTCAATCAATGATTAGGTGAGTATTATGGAATATATTGGAAATGTGGATGAAGGATGGTATAAAATAAAAATTTAGGGATGAAAATATGGGGATTATGAATGCAACAATTAAATTCATGACAATTGTGAGAAGGTCTATAAGATGATAAGAGTTACCAAAAAGGTATACCCCTTTAGAATTATAATTTAATTTTCCTCTACCTTGTAGTAATGATTAATAAAATTTTAAGGTGGACTTCATTACATATTTTTTTCTTATAAAACAAAAAAAATCATAAGGAAATAATTGACAGGGGACAGTGTGTTTTCCAACACTGTAAATAATGTTAGTCAAAAAGTTAAATATTTTCTCTTTTGGAAATCTTGCAAAGATCTCCCCTTTCTTTGTTGAATCCATAACATTAGCCACCCTTTCCAATAAACCTCATCTTGACACTTGGTTATTTCCTCTTTCTTCATATCTGTCATATATAAAAACTCACAATTGTAGAAATAACATAAGGTACTAGTAAGTGAGAAATATTTGTTAAAATTTAAGATAGGCACATATCATGAGGAGGTATTGCATCACATTAAAGGATATATGCCATTTACTTTTGGGAATATTGGTCATGGTAGTATGAGAATAAATTCATACATTTTTATAAAGAGAATACTTACTAGAATGTATGAAATGATAAAGGAATCTACTCTAAAAGCACTTGGAAAGAAGAAGACCAAAGTGAATGAGATAGATAATGTATTGATTGAAGAGATTATTCCCGCTCTTGAGAAGTTGAGGAAGGATCATGTGCACTATGTGCAATGGGAAAATGGAAATGTAGAACTAGAGGCAAAAATTACTAGAATGTATGAAATGACAAAGGAATCTTCTCTAAAAACACTTGAAAAGAAGCAAACCAAAGTGAATGAGATAAATAATGTATTGATTGAAGATATTATTCTTGCTCTTGAGAATTTTCAGAAGGTGCATGTGTAGTATGTGCAATGGGAATATGGCAATGTAGAACTGGAGCAACATGTAGTAGAATGTATGAAATGAAAAAGGAATCTTTTGTAAAAAACTTGATAAGAAAATTGAAGGTGGATTTCATTACATTTTTGGTATGTACGAAACAAAAAAAAATCATAAGAAAATAAATGACAAGGGACAATGTGCTTCATAGTGGGTTCTGAGTGATATGTATCACCTTACTTCTCTCTCACACACTCTCACACACACATGTACAACCTCTCTCCACCTACCCCTCCCTCCCTCCATCCCTACCTCCCTCTCTCAATCTCTCTATACCTACATGTCCCACCTTTCTTCTCTCTCTCTCTCTATCACACACACACACAACCTCTCTCCACCTACACCTCCCTCCCTCCCTACTTCCCTCTCTACACCTACCCTCCCTCCCTCCCTACTTACCTCAAACTCTCTATACCTACAACCACACTTAGATGGTGAAGGTAGTGATCATTGAGTAGAGTGAGAAATTTAGTATTTACTTAGGGATTTGATACTATAACACTACTTTATTGATACCTTTATTATGATACATGAGAAAGTGCATTTTCTTCAACCACTTATCTCTCATCATGGTATGGATTTTAGAGCACATAAAAGTATACTAGTAAGTGATCCTCTAGTAGATCCTACACTTCTTAGGGCCTTGAGGTGGCACAAAATTCACCACTTTGATATGGTCACAAAATTCTACTTTCCATATCTCCCCTCACTCTCTCTTCCTACCTCTCCCTATATTCCTTAAACTTTACCTCTCTCTACCTACCTCTCCATAGCTCTCTCATTTCCTTTCTCTCCCTTTATCCCTCCCATGCTACCTCGCTATACCTCTCCCTCCCCCCATTCCTCTATACTTTCCTCTATCACTCCTCTCTCACCATCCCTCCTAACCTCCCCCTTCCTCTCTTTGTCCCTCTTTCCCACTCTCTCTCTTTCCACCTACCCCTCCCTTTATCATTCACTCCCTCCTTCCCTCTCTCCCTCCCTCCATACACCCCACCCCACATATCCCTCACTCTACCTACCCCTCTCTCTCTCCACCTCTCCCTACTCTCCTCTCTCTCTCACACACACCACCTCTCTCTACCTATCCCACCCTACCTATATCCCTCTCTCTACCTATGTCTCTCTAGTATGTTCACCTTACCTCTCTCTACCTACCTCTCCTTATCTCCATCCTTCCCTCTCTCTCTCTCCCTCCTTCCCACACAACCTCTATCCACCTTCCTCTCCCTCCCCCCTCCCTTCTTCCATCTCTCTCACTCTCTTTATACCTACATGTCCCACCTTACTTCTCCCTTTCTCTCCACCTACCCCTCCCTCCCTTCCTCCTTCCCTCCCTCTCTCTATGCACATACCTCTCCTACCCTCTCTCTATATGTACCTATATCCATCCCACATTACCACTCCATATCTTCCTCCTTCCCCCCCTCTCTCCCTCTCTCACACACAACCTCTCTCCACCTACCCATCCCTCTCTCCCCAACTCTTTGTATACTAAAATACTAAATTTATCATACTTACGTTACTCAAATGATAATAAGGTATAATGCTCCATGGCCATTAAATTTGGAAGGATAGGTGATATGGTGCATTATTATATGTGGATGTATGTGTCATGCCATGGTAGATCAGATGCCTCTCTAGTTCTCTCTATATCTCATATATCTATGACCTCTCTCACTTCTCTCTTTCCCCTTCCCTCTCTACTCTCTTTCTCTCTATCTCACCTCTCTCTCTCACACACATTCAACCTATCTCTCATTATACTTTTATGGACATATAATGATGTATGCCTATATGGATTTTTAGTTAATACATTATTTTTACCAATGTTGTCCATATTTGCATTATAAATGATTAATTGAATAAATTGAATAATGAATTTATGAAACTATAAATGATTAATGTTACATAAATATTTACACTATAATTGATCAATTAAATAGTTGAAGAAGGATCTTTTTTACCATGTAATTGATGCAATCATCATAATTAATCATTCATAATTTTCCTCAAATGTGTTTATAAGGCATGTGGATGAGAGTTTGAAATATTCAAATTTCTTATAGAAGCTATGAATTATTAAAGAAGAAAGTGATAGAGCAACTAGAGTTTTTTAAAACAATGATGGTATTGAAAAAGATCTAGTACAAAGGAGAAGTCTCTTTAGAAATATATTCTTGGTATAGTTGGATGTTTTTTAATAGAAAAATGGTAGCACACAGCTAAAAGAAAATGTTTCGATGATAATGAAGGGTAAATGGTTCTATTTTCATACTCTTATTGCGAGGGATGGTACAATTCAAGGATCAAAGGGTATAGTAGCACTTTCCCTAGATGATAATATTTTTGAACTTAAGAATTCCATGGAACAAAAACAATTGGAAATAGATGATAAGGAAAAGGTAAAATCAGATCTAAGTATAGAAAAAATGAATCAGTTGGGTGGAGACATGAAAGTCTTATCTGAAAAGGTAGAAAATTCTTGTAAATAACTTGTTAAAAGAAACATTTGCATTCTCTAATCATAAAGACACTCTCAAAGCTAAGAAAAAGGAGGCTTAAAGATAAAAAAATTGGAAATATAATGTTATGACATGGTGCAATTAATTAAGTAATTAAATTAATTAGTCAACATGGTGATGTTAGAAGGAATTGGCTATGATGAATTAATATGTAGGATTAAAGATCAAATATGGTGGAATTAGTGTGTCTACAACATGCTACAAAGTGTTTCTAGACATCTTAGATTTCCTACCATTGAATAATTTCTAGTTTCTAATTTCTAGCACACATTCCAATCCTAATAGGTCTACACATGTGGTATACCCCTGGAAGCCTCTTAACATAGTCAAAGTACATAAGGAGATCATGGTGAAGATGAATGCAATATAAAAATAAATAAACTCAAATAAAGTAAGTTATTGGATTGATAGAACTAACTAATATATATGTACTCATCATGGTTGAAGGTACTCTCATTGGTCCTCATATCTTACCTAACATGTGCTCCCTAGGTTGCCAGATATGAAATGTATTTTAAATTTTATTATTCAATTGATTTTATTTTGTGTGAAATAAAGATATGAAGATCCCTATCACTCCATCCAAAATCATGTGATAAAATTATAATGTTATGTAAATTTCAAATATTGGAGATAATTAGATCTTTTAGTTTTGACAAATTACCATAAATATGTTACAACCAATAGGGTAGAACTAGAATTTTAATCCTACAAAAAATATAAACATTTGATATAAACATGATAAAAAACTATATAGTAATAATTATAAATGGGAAAAGGTATGGAAACATAAAAAAATAATATCTTAGACTTAGTAGGAGGGAGAGATGTGATGGTGGATTATGGGACATAGGCACCCAAATTGGATTTATAGCGTTAAGGAGGGATAGGGATAGTGATAATGTTTTTGGGCTAGTATAATGGAGGGAGATGGTGAAAAATGGTTTGGAATAATGATAACACATAATGTATTGACTTAAGATATTATTCCTTCTCTTGAGAAGTTGAAATGGAAAAGGAATATGAAGAAGCAGACCAAAGAGGAAATGAGGGAGATATTATTCCTTCTCTAATCGTAAAGACACTCTCAAAGCTGAGAAAAAGGTGGCTACAAAGCTACATAAAAGTATTCAAGACATTGAAAATATATCCAAGAAAGGGATGTTTCTATCCTAAGGGTTGATGAGGGAGCAACTGATCTAAAGATTCAAGTTAAAGATATGAAAAAAAAAGTTAGAAGATCATGACAATGAATAGTAGGGTGTGTTAACAGGTAAGAGCAATGGAGATGAGGAATTTTTTTTGTTGCATCTTTTCCTCAGTCTCTCTACCTACCTCTCCCTCTATTCCTTCAACCTTACCTCTCTCTACCTATCTCTCCACATCTCCCTTATTTCCTCTCTCCCTTTATCTAATTTTGCCTTTTCCTTATCATATAAAACTAAATTTGTCACCACTCCCTATCTCCCTCCTTCCCTCCTCTTTGCCCCTCTATCCCTCCACCCTAACACTCCCTATCTCCCTCATTTCCTCTTTATCTCCCTCCCTCTCTCCCTCACACATACACACACAACCTCTCTCCACCTACCCCTCCCTCCCTAACTATCTCTATACCTATCCCTCCCAACCTACCACTCCCTATATCCCTCTATTCCATTTTCTTTGGAAACATTCAAATACTCTAGTTCATTCTATTCCACATCTAAAATATGATCATATGAAGGTTGTTTCACTACATCTACCATATCATCCCCCATCTATCTAATATTCATCTATTCTTTTATTTCATTATGAAATACTACTTCCTCTTTGTTCAATTTCTTCATTATAAGGCCTTTCAACACCATCTTTGTCTCTCTCTTTGGGTTAATCCATCATCATTGTTGCATTAATCCATTAGGTTAAACCTTAAATCCTAAACCCTAAACCGAACATATATCATCATTACATTAATCCATTGCATGCAAGTGTAAATGATTAATGTTATCCATATTTACACTATAATTAATTAATTGAATAATTGAAGAAGGCTCACTTTTACCGTGTAATTGAAGCAATCATCATAATTAATCATTCAAATTTTTTATTAAATGTGGTTATAATGCATGTGGATGAGAGTTTGAAATATTCAAAAGCCTTATATAGAAGCTATGAATTATTAAATCCATAAATCCATTTTGGTGCCTATTTCCCACAATCCAAAATCCACCATCACATCTCCCCCTCCTACTAAGTCAATTTTGGGTCCTTCTATCCCTCCCACCTTATAACTTCTAATCCCCCTCCTTCCCTCTTTCTCTCCCTCCCTCTATCCCTCACACCTACCACTTCCTATCTCCCTCCTTCCCCTTCTCTCTCTCCCTCACAAACACACACACAACCTCTCTTCACCTAACCCTCCTTCCCTCCCTACCTAACTCTCTCTATACCTACCCCTCCCACCCTACTAGTCCCTATCTCCCTCCTTCCCTCTATCCCTCCAACCCTACCACTCTCTATACCTATCCCTATCTCTCTCCTTCCCTCTTTCTCCCCCTCCTTCTATTCCTCCTCCTCCCCTCTCTCCCTCCCTCTCTCCCTAACTCTCTTTATACCTACCTCACCTACCCTACCTCTCTCTATAATGGAAATGCAAAACTGGAGGTAGCAGATACTATAATGTACATAAAATGAAAAAGGAATCTACTCTAAAAAAACTTAAAAAGAAGCAGACCAAAGTGAATTAGATAGATAAGGTATTGTTTAAAGAGATTCTTCCTTCTCTTGAGAAGTTGAGGAAGGTGTGTGTGCAGTATGTGCAATGGGAAAATGGAAATAAAAAGTGGATAAAGTCAAGAGGGTTTGTATTAAATATTAATTTTTGCAAGAAAAGAAAATGAGAGATGATGCTCTAAGTGGATTTGAACAAATGAAGTCAAAGATTCTTGAACTAAATAATTCCAGGGAATAAATACAATTGGAAATACTTTTGTCTATCTCTCATCTCTCACTATCCCTCCTAACCTTCCTCTCCCTCCCTTTTTCCCTCTTTAGGTCCCATCTCTCTCTTTCCATCTACCCCTCCCTTTATTGTTCACTCCCTCCTTCCCTATCTCCCTTACCAAATTTGATTGATATGGGTGATATGATTGTCCCTCTTTCCCCCATCTCTCTCTTACCAAATTTATCATAATTTTGAAACTCAAATGACAATAAGATATAATTTTTGTAACTCAAATGACAATCTAGGAGTACCCCTCTAGATGCTTCTCACTCTTTGTACATCTATTACACAACCATTATGAAAATAGGGATAGAGGAAATTATTACCATATAGAGGTTAGCATATTTTTTAAGTAGAGCAATCAAGATGATAAAGAGGATGATGTGTATAACAATAACCACATTATTGCCCATTGCACATAGTGCACATTCTTACCTCCAATTTTACATTTATGTTTTCCCATTGCACATAATGCACATGCTCCATCATCAACTTCTCAAGAGCAGGAATAATCTCTTAAGTGCGAGAAATTATTTTGAACTATAATGTAATGTGCAACAAGTATTTGCATGTAGAGAATGAAATGGAAAGATTATTAAAACTGGAGATAGAAGGTACTATAATGAATGAAATGAAAAATAAATCTGCTCTAAAAAAACTTAAAAAGAAGCATCTACCAAAGTGAATTAGATCATAAAATTTGTGCAAGCCAAGAAAGTGAGAGATGATTGTATAAGTGGATTTGAACAAATGAAGTCAAAGATTCTTGAACTTAAGATTTCCATGGAATAAATACAATTGGAAATAATTCTCTCTATCTCTCATCTCTCATCTCTCACTATCCCTCCTGATGTGATGAAAAGAACTTTCAAAATTTACCACAACTATTACTTAGAGTAAAAAATGTGTTTCAATTTCCTCATATGATGGAAAAAGAAATGCTCACATTGTTTGCCATGTTGGAAAACATATTTTCCTCTGTGTAGGAAAAGTGAACATGGGACATCATTAGAATGTAAGATGTCTAGAAATAACTAATAGAGGATAGTGTGTTTTCCAACATTGGAAATAACTAACAGGGGACAATGTATTTTCCAACATTGGAAATAACTAAAAAGGGACAATGCGTTTTCCTACAAGGGACAATGTGTTTTCCAATAGGGGTCAGTGTGTTTTCCAACATTGGAAATAACTAATAGGGGACAATGTGTTTTCCAATAGGGAACATAAAAATGCTCATTGTTTGCAGTGTTGGAAAAAACATTGTCCCTTGTCAATTATTTCCTTATGAATTTGCAGTGTTGGAAAACACACCGTCCCTTGTCAGTTATGTAATGAAGTCCACCTTCAAATTTTAGAACAACTCTTTGGTTACCACAACTATTAGTTAGAGTGAAAATTATATCTCATTTTCTTTATATGATCATAAAATAAATAGAGAGTATAACTGAAGGTTGAAAAACACAATGTCGGTTATCAATTAGTTTGCTGTTCTTGTTCAAAGCTCAAGGGCAAAGAGGTTGAGGAGGATTTACAGGTGGGGTACACAAAACTAAAAAAAATGAGTTGAGGGGTAACTAACCATTAGGGTATTTACGTGTAGAGGGTTTTACAACATGTGAATTTTACATGTAGTAATCAAATTGACCTGAGGGATGACTAACCAATTGGGTTGTTATGTGTAGAGGGTTTTACAATAGTATGTGGGTTGCAAGTTTCATATCACCCAGAGTTTTCCAACCTACAATTGTTGTAATGAAAAACTTTTCTTATTTAGAGAGTACGAATGTAATGAAAGGCACTTTCAAAGTTTATCACAACTATTACTTAGAGTAAATTTTTTGTTTCAATTTCCTCATATGATGGAAAAATAAATGCATAAAATAATTGTAGTTTGGAAAACACAGTGGGTTGTGAGTGATTATACTATCTATGTATAATTAGAGGTTGGAAAACAGTGGGTGTTATGAAACCTGCAACCCAGATTTTATTCTAAAACCCTCTAACCTAACAACCCAATTGCTTAGTCACCCCTCAAGTCAATTTGGTTAGTTTTATGTGAGTTGCAAGATGAATATAACCCCCTTAAACATTATGATTATGAGTTTATGAATTATTAGTCATAAATATTTTCCATGAATTATGAGTATATGAATTATTAGCTCAACCACAAATGTGAAGCCGATAGACAAATGTTTAGAAAGAACTATGCAATGTAGAACTTTGAATAACTACAATGAAATAATGTTGTAAGTAGGGGATGTTATCATCCTAAATGTGTGGTTGCACAACAGAGTATACATGAAATAGATTTACAAGAATGTATTTGAACTCCTCCATTTGTTTTCTTATCTACAAATGAAAGCCTATAGACTAATTCCTATATGTATTTAACATGGTGTGCAATTTGTTTTTTCTTTTTTGTAAATACACGATATAATTGCAAGTTGGAAAACACAGTGGGTTTGAGTATATGGTTTATGAAACTTGAAACCGATACATTATCTATCTCATTCACTTTGGTCTACATATTTTGAATTGTTTTTAGAGTAGATTCATTTTTCATTTCATATATTCTAGTACTTGCACACAAAATAATTGCATGTTGGAAAACACAATGTCGGTTTCCATTATTTCATTTTATATGTTCAAAGTTAAACAGTGGAGAGTATGGGGGGAGTTATATTTTAGGGATACATAAAAATAACCAAATTGATACATACATGGTGACTACTTTAATCCATACAAAGACCCTTATCTAGTTTAAAATCCAAATATTCTATACCTCTTATCTAAAATTATGTACCCTTTTAAGCCATCTCCTATTTATAAAACTAATTTTCTTGTATGAAACATAATTAAGTCAAGGATCTTGTATATCCCCTTAATTCATTGTCTTAGCTATCCTAAATTCATCCTCATGAAAAATATATGCACAAAATAATTGCATGTTGGAAAACATAGTGGGTGTCCTAAATTCAACTTCTCAAGAACGCGAAGAATATCTTTAGTCAATACATTATCTATCTCATAGTCCAACTCAACTAGAGGATAACTTGATCTACTCTTGGGAGTGACTCCACCCAATCAAAGTATTATGTCTATTCTTTACTAGCATTCCATCCAATGTTGGTGTCTAGGTAGGAATAACAAATGAGTGAAGCATGTAAATTTGTATTATGTTTCAATCATTATGTAGCCAAACATGCTTAAGGTGTTGAGCAAGCTACTCATGCCATTTCTATTTCATTGATGTTTATTTTACAATTTCAATGGATTTTTTGAATGACTATCTTTATATTGTTACTATCTAGAGGTTATCAATACTATTGATGGTGAAATTATGCAAAATTAACTCCCCACAAATAATTCACTCAAGGTTGGTACTTTCCAAAGTAAGTTGTAACATGAATAGCTTGTTATGGATCAGTAGTGACCCAACATATAAAAATTCATAGAGTTGTTGAGATCAAATATCTTTCACAACATTGCTTCAACTCCCAAATTTCCCTTCACATATGCCAATAAACACATTGCTAACACTTCTTGAATATGAGAAACTACAATATTTAATTGATCCATAAACTCATAAATACATGACATATATATTCTAGAATACCTCAAAAATTTAAAAATAATCTAATCCTAAATCATCTTAATAATACGATAAAATAAATAATAAAATCTCAAAATAAATATAAACATAACAAAAGGAATTAATTTCATTGATACAAAATAAATATAATCATAGGACGAACTAAGAAATGAATGAAGCATGTACATTTGTATTACGTTTCCAATGGGGAAAGGAAAGGAACTCTGTCGTTTCCTTCTAATAGTTAGAGATGATCATGTCAAATTAGCATGCAGATGATGGTGGAAATTCAGATATATCATTTCCAACACGCAAAATACCATTCAGAAGTTTGTCCATGTTCTAAACATGAATTAATAGATTCAGTCAGTAGTGCTTCATGAGCATGAGTCAATGTTTATTACGTTCCTGAAACGGCTAAGAATGTTTTACATTTCCTTCCACCTCCACCTGGCAATGGCAGCAACCTCGTGAATCCAGTAACAACCCCACTCTCTGCAGGCTCAAATACACTCCTCCCTTCATCCACAGGAACCCTTGAACACATAGGCAATGAACAGAGACGCGCCTTCACATACTCTCTGGTGGCAGCTGATGCAGCGACAAAGTGGAGTTCAAAAACTCCCGCTTCTTTTCTGAAACTTCCCAAACGTTTGTCCTCCGTCTGTGCAAGTTGCAGAATAATTCAGAAATGTTCGTCCTCCGTCCTTTGTGCAAGTTGCAAACAACTCACAAACATCCATCCTCTGCGTGGTTTATCTCCGTTTCCTTCTGCTTGCCTCCGGCGACTTCCCCGTTGGGCCCCGCACTACACCATGCCATCATGGTATGCATGTTTCTATGTATGTTTTTATGCGTTTTTGCATGCACATAGGTGAATTTTGTCTAGCAGTTAGCCGGCTCCCATCATTGGCAACCTTCATTTAATCTCTCATCTTCTTCATAGATCCTTCTGCTCTCTTGCCCAAAAATATGGCCCAATTATGACCCTCCACTTGGGCTCTCTCCCAACAGTCATAATATCATCTCCTGAAATGGCTAAACAGGTCCTCAAAACACAGGACCACATATTTGCAAGCCGCCCTCCCATAAGAGATAACGACCATCTCCTAAGCCCCCAAAAAGTTTCCATATCCCCATACGGCCCATACTGGAAATTCATGCGCAAAGTCCTTGTGTTGGAGCTTCTTTCTCCCAAGAGATTGAAGTCCTTTGCGCCCCTCAAAGCCCAAGAAGTTTATGCCATGATACACTCCATACTACACAAAGCCATCACCAATGAGAACAGTGGCATCAACCCCACTTCTGTAGATGTATCGAAGGAGGTGTGTTTTCTGACTAATAATACCATCTGCAGAATGTCATTTGGGAAGATATGCAATGCAGATGAGATGGGGTGATCTGGGGGATATTTTCACCGAAAATTGAAGTGTCTCCAATACTCCAGATTTTAGCACCATTGGAAAGAGCTCGATGTCATGATTCCAATGCAACTCGAATGGAGTCAAACAGAGCTACGAAGCCCAAGTTATTGCCGGTCAAAGTTCAGTCAACAACGGGTCAACTCAGGGCCCAAGGCAAGAAAAAAGGTCAAAATTTGATGTCACCAAAAGTGGTCAAAATTTATGTCAATGGAAAGAGCTCGATAAGAGCTTTCTAACGGTGTTTGTTTTACGCAAATCAGAGCTCGTACGTGCGAGATATGGAAGGTCAAAGCTCAGTTGACTTGAAAGTACAATGATGATGTCAGCATAACGTCATCATGCTGACATGGATGAATCATGAGGTGACACATGGTGGCTTCCCGAAGTTACATGTGGCAGCAATTTGTTGGACATGGCTTTATTTTAAAAATAAATAAATAAATATAAAAGCCTACCACTCCTCCCATTTAAAAGCCTTAATTTAAGGCTTACGTGAGAAAAAGTAGGTGGGGTCTTAATTTAAAACAAAACAAATTTACCCCTATTTAAATGGGATAAAACCCCTTTAATATTTAAAAATACATGTGGTTGAGAGATCCCTTGGAACTTAAACATTATTTTTAAAGAAAAAAAACAAATTTCCAACCAATTCACCCCCTATAATTAAGGATTAAATCCTTAACAAAATCAAGTCCGTTTATATTCAAAGGTGAATTATTAAGATCTCCTAATAAATCCTGAAACAAATTATGGAATAAAATTACAAGAGGCCATCCGTGAAGATTTTATGTAAAATTGGATGGGTTGTTTTAACGGGAGATATCCCTATGTAAATAAGGGGGGATTTTCAAATAATATTTTCTATGTAAAGGGGATATTGGGAGGTTTTGAAAATCAATTGGTTATGAACCAATTTGAGTTATTTTTTTGTATAAAAAGGGTAGAATGGGGGGTGTGAGTTTAAGTAATTTTTAAGAGAATTTTTGAAGTTAAGTGGTGAGAGAAACAGGTGTCAGGTGATACGAAGAAAGGAGATCTTTGAGCCATTCTTGTACGTCGGAGTTTTGTTATGCTGCCGAAGTGCTTGAAGGAATGGTCTTGGTGCATTGTACTTGATTTTGGAGATTAATCGGATCGGTCGTACTCTATTGGAGCCGACCCGGAGACGTAGTCACATTTGTGGCGAACTCCGTAATCAAACTCTGTTTGCATCTCTTTCTCTATTCTTCTCTCACATTCTGTTGGCATCTCTTTGTTATTTCCTGTTACTTTAATTATTTCTATGAGTTAATTTTGTTCCGATTAACTTGGATAAATATTTGTAAAAGTTAAGCATTCAATTCTGCAATTTAGTCTAGATCCTAATTAGATCAAGTGGTATCCGAGCTTTTGGTGACTATTATTGCAGTTGGTTTTTTTGAATGCTAACAAGATCCAGGATTCAGAAGGGCGAAGGCAAGCTTGAATAATTTAATCTTGAGATTGGGAAGTGAAGAAGTTTTCTGAAGATGTTTGTGTCTGGAATGGAGGTTCCTGAAGAAATCAGTGAGCAGGAATTTCGAAGAGCATTCCTCGAGATGAAGGCTAAGGTGGACATTCTTTTCCAAGAAAGACAAGAACGGAAGGAATGTGAAGGAGGTTCATCGAAGGAAGATGTTCATGAAGACAAGAAAGGGAAACAACATGGAGATGGTGGCAAGCAACCAGATCACCCCTTTTCTTCTTCTCCTCCCTCTTCTCCCTCTTCTCCTTATTCTACTTCTTTTAATCCTTTTAAGAGTGGGCATAAGCCTAAAATTAAATTGGATGTAAAATTTGATTTACCAAAGTATTGTGGTGAACTTAATGCTGAAAAATTGGATGATTGGATTCAACAAGTAGAAGTCTACTGTAGAGTCCATAACCTATTAGATGATGTTGATAGGATCCAATTAGCTACTCTTCGGTTAGGAGGTACAACTTTAACCTGGTGGGAGAGTAAGTCTAAGGCAAAAATTTCACAGCATGGTAGAGTCAATTTATCTTGGTTAGAATTTATTAATGCTCTTAAAAAGCAATTCTATCCCTTAGGCCATATGCAACAGTTAATGATGGACTGGCAAATGTTTAGGCAAGGGAAAGGTCAATTTGTCCAGGAGTACACCCATGAATTTAGAAAAACTGCTATTGCTTTGAATGTTCCTTTGTACACCCAGGACACTTTGTTGAAGTACATAGGAGGTTTGCATTCCTACCTTAGGCATTCTATTTTGAATCCTAACAACTTGGATGAAGTTTGTGTCCAAGCTACCCACTTAGAGTCAAGGGGTAAAGGATCTTTTATTGATAAGTTTGATAATGATGTAAAGAAATCTTCTAAGGTTGCAGAGACAGGGAAAGGAAAGAAGACAACTATAGTTAAGAAGGATGATAAGTTTGCTTGCTCTCATTGTGATAGGAAGGGTCATGATGAAGAACATTGTTGGCAGTTGCATCCTGAACTGAGGCCTAAGTGGGCTCAGAAACGTAATCAGAAACAGAAGGGTAAGGAGAAATCCACAAATGTTGTTATGGATCTTGGTTCCAATTCTGATGATGAAACTAAGATAACAGCTATGGGTTTGAAAGGTAAAGCTCCTAATTCCAATGTTTCCTTTGATAGTTGTGCTTCTACTTCTAAAGTTAATGATGCCTCTGAAGATAAGAAAAGGAATGAGCTTTTTCATTTAAGGGTTGTTGCTAAGAACAGTAAAATTGATGCACTCATAGATAGTGGTTCTCAAGTTAACTTAATTTCTGAAAGTGTTGTAAGAAACTTGGGATTAAAAACTACACAGCTTAAGAAACCTTATCCACTAGGCTGGATTTGTGAAAATGATAAGTTGCAAGTAACAAGACAATGCACCTTAAGATTCACAATCACTAGTAAGTTTGTGGATGAAGTACAGCTTGATGTGGTTCCACTGGATATCTGTGGGATAGTGCTTGGTAGCCCTTATTTATATGACAGGAAAGCTATTTTCTACAGGGAAAAGAATCATTATCATTTGTTTAAAGATGACATTCAATATATTGTACATTCTCACAGGATCAAGACTGATCGTTCTTTTACAAACACAGGGCAATTAAAGAGGGTGATTAATGCAAGTAAAGAGTTAACTCTTATGTCTGTCAGTACAGGTGGTTCTAGACATGAACTTGGAGTAGCTAACCAGGGTTAGATGTTGCAGGATACACCAACAGTACAACATGAGGGAATGGTGATTGAAAGCATTGATGGTCCCTTGGGAAAAAATGTTTTTGTTGTGGGAGATCGATATGTTGTTGATTTATTCTCTTTCATTTCTGCATTGTTGTTCAACTTGATGCTAGTCAATGTTTGTTGGTTAGTGGCTACAACAGTTGATGTAGATGCTTATGGAAGTGATAAAGTGATGTTTATGTTCAACAATGTTGTTGCAGTCTTTGTTGTGATTGTGAGCCAGGTATACAAATGTACAGATGATACAGGACAAGTGGGGAGGCCAAGTCCTCACTTGATGTTTGAATAAATGCCACTTTTGGAGGTCCAAAAGTTCTTCAGTGGGGAGGCCTGATCCGGGGGATATTTTCACTGAAAATTGAAGTGTCTCCAATACTCTAGATTTTAGCACCATTAGAAAGAGCTCAATGTCATGATTCCAATGCAACTTGAATGGAGTCAAACAGAGCTACGAAGCCCAAGTTATTGCCGGTCAAAGTTCAGTCAACAACTGGTCAACTCAGGGCCCAAGGCCAGAAAAAAGGTCAAAATTTGATGTCACCAAAAGTGGTCAAAATTTATGTCAACGTGAAGAGCTCGGCAAGAGCTTTCCGACGGTGTTTGTTTTACGCAAATCAGAGCTCGTATGTGTGAGATATGGAAGGTCAAAGCTCAGTTGACTTGAAGGTACAATGATGATGTCAGCATGATGTCATCATGCTGACATGGATGAATCATGAGGTGACACATGGTGGCTTCCCGAAGTTACATGTGGCAGCAATTTGTTGGACATGGCTTTATTTATAAAATAAAAAAATAAATATAAAAGCCTACCACTCCTCCCATTTAAAAGCCTTAATTTAAGGCTTACGTGAGAAAAAGTAGGTGGGGTCTTAATTTAAAACAAAACAAATTTACCCCTATTCAAATGGGATAAAACCCCTTTAATATTTAAAAATACATGTGGTTGAGAGATCCCCTGGAACTTAAACATTATTTTTAAAGAAAAAAAACAAATTTCCAACCAATTCACCCCCTATAATTAAGGATTAAATCCTTAACAAAATCAAGCCCGTTTATATTCAAAGGTGAATTATTAAGATCTCCTAATAAATCCTGAAACGAATTATGGAATAAAATTACAAGAGGCCATTCGTGAAGATTTTATGTAAAATTGGATGGGTTGTTTTAACGGGAGATATCCCTATGTAAATAAGGGGGGATTTTCAAATAATATTTTCTATGTAAAGGGGCTATTGGGAGGTTTTGAAAATCAATTGGTTATGAACCAATTTGAGTTATTTTTTTGTATAAAAAGGGTAGAATGGGGGGTGTGAGTTTAAGTAATTTTTAAGAGAATTTTTGAAGTTAAGTGGTGAGAGAAACAGGTGTCAGGTGATACGAAGAAAGGAGATCTTTGAGCCATTCTTGTACGTCGGAGTTTTGTTATGCTGCCGAAGTGCTTGAAGGAATGGTCTTGGTGCATTGTACTTGATTTTGGAGATTAATCGGATCGGTCGTACTCTATTGGAGCCGACCCGGAGACGTAGTCACGTTTGTGGCGAACTCCGTAATCAAACTCTGTTTGCATCTCTTTCTCTATTCTTCTCTCACATTCTGTTGGCATCTCTTTGTTATTTCCTGTTACCTTAATTATTTCTATGAGTTAATTTTGTTCCGATTAACTTGGATAAATCTTTGTAAAAGTTAAGCATTCAATTCTGCAATTTAGTCTAGATCCATTTACAGATCATGGGGGGAAGAGTATTCAAGGAAGTTTTGGATGATTTACTTGCTCTAGCTGGTGGTTTAAAATACAGCGATAACATTCCCCTGTTGGGTTGGGTTGATTTGCACGGCGAAGGGCGAAGACAAGCTGAACTTACTGAGATTTTCCATTTGTTTGTGGAGAGAGTTGTGGATGAACACATTGAAAGAAGGAAGAAAAGCAGTGGTTCGGAGTGTGAGGACTTTGTGGATTTGTTGCTTTCTTTGTCTGAAGATGAATCTACGGAGATCAAAATTACACGAGACCACATCAAAAAAGTTGTTTTTGTATGCACACAACCCTGATATCTCTGTAAACTCTTTTTTTCATACTTTTGTTTTAGGTATTTTTTTCCTGTTGTTTAAAATCATTACGCTTAGCTCAGGCCCAGAGTTGTCTGTGATCTATTGACAATATTATGGTAAGAATCTGTGAATCGAAGTTGCATAGATCTAATTTTATAAAGTTGTAGGTATTGTAGAAACAGGGTAATTGATGTAGAATAAAAGCATATGGATTTTGTCATGCCTTTTTTTTATTAGAGGAGCAAACGTTTTTTATTTGGAACTATGAATTGGCGAGGTTACAATCAGGGGATTTCATCTCCAACATAAATACTCAATAGTTACACCTCAATGGGATTTGAATTTTGATGACAAAAAGATTATCACAACTTAACCATCACACCATGCCACTATTGGCAAAGATTTTGTCATGCTTAGATATTGTCTTTTTGGGTTAATATTTTAGTTACTGCCTTTTTTGGGATACTATTTATTGTAAGTAATTTTTTATTTTTCTGTGCTTTGAAATTCATTAAATGGGTTGGGTTGTTACGCTGTCAAATAATCTTTATGGGCTTTTATTTCTATCTTGGGGATTCTTTTAAACCTTTAAAGCAATTAAACTATAAGAGTTATGCAAATCTAAATCAAGTAGATGAGGTTCATATCATCTTAATTAATATTGTTGAAGTAGCAAATGGGTAGACAAAGATCTAATCATTTTTAATGTTTGATTTATTACATGTGTTCATGTCTTTTTTAAATTGTAGCAACATGTTATGTCTTTCTTTCGGGATTTGTTAACTGCAGCCATAGATACTTCAGGAAGTACACTAGAATGGGCAATGTCAGAATTAATTAGAAATTATTCGGCAATTATGAGAGTCCAACATGAACTTGATTGTGTAATTGGATTCAATCATATGGTAGAAGAATCTAATCTACCTCGTCTTCAATATTTGCAAGCAATAGTGAAAGAAACATTAAGACTTCACCCACCTATTCCTCTACTCCTTCCACAAATGACTATGGAACAATCAACAATAGAGGGATATCAAATACCAGCGAAGACACAAGTTCTTGTGAATGCTTGGGCTATTGGGAGAGATCCACTTGCTTGGGAAAAAGCGGATGAATTCAAGCCAGAAAGATTTATAGGGACCCCAATTGATGTCAAAGGTCAAGATTTTGAACTCATACCATTTGGTTCAGGGAGGAGAGGATTCCCTGGAAGTAGCTTGGCTTTTCCTTTGGTCCATCTTGGCCTTGCACAACTATTACATTGCTTCGATTGGAGTCTTCCTCAAGGGATAACTCCAAAAAAATTGGATATGTCAGAATTCTATGGTATTACCATGTCAAGGGAAGTGCATCTTCATGCCATTCCAATTCCCCACCTTCCACTAGAAATTTATGAACCAAAAGCCTAAATTTGTGGTTTCCTACTAATAGTCTACTTAGTGTGTTTCTAAATCTATGATTATTTTCCTATAGTATGCTCATTAATCCTTGTGCTATATAATGTTAGAATAAAGGGGATTGCCAAAATTGTTTTGGGTTGGTAAGATATGATATAAAATATTTGGTTTACCAATGACTTAGAGTTGTGTTACATGCTAAAGATGGATTAGTATAGAGAAGCAAAATTCTCAAATGTAAAATCCCATAAATTAAAGACAAAAATGCTCCTAATAAGTTACTAAATTTAATATGAGATTTTATATAGATAGTTAATTAAAGATGATTGGCCAGTAAACAAAGGTACATAAAAAAGATTATTGAGATTTTATATAGATGGTTAATCTATACTTGCCAATGGGGAAGCCCATCAAGAAACACCTAATTGTAAATGTCGAATATGAAAATTTTTAGGATAATCTCATGCAAACTTTTCTAATATTCTATTTACTTATTGTGCATGTAACATTTATACTCATACCATAATTATATATAAAATTAAAAAGCTTAAAATGAATTTGGATTAAAGATCATGAAAGCGAACATATTTAGAGTATGTTTTATATTAGATATAAATTTTTTTAGTTTAGATAAATAAATGAGAGGATTTTAGGAAATAGTATTATTGCTCAACTAATATTTTATGTATTAATTATGATGATAAATCATATAATGTGTTTGTAAATATTGATAAAAAATTACAAAATAATTAGAAGTATATTAATTGAATATATTCTATAAAATACACATTTAATATTAATAATTAATGAAAATTTTAATTGAAAATAACTTAAAAATAATTTGTGTAATTATATGGTCATTTTTTATTTTCTCTATATTTTTAGTGTAAGAACAAAAATAATACTTATACACAAGGAAATTTGTAGGAAATTTAAAATATAATTATTGAGTCATATGAATTTATCCATAAATGTTAAAAAATTATGTTTTGTGTCATGTTGTAATTTTAGTAACTAGATATCTATTAACTCTAAAGAATGTCAATTTAAATATTTACAAATATTTGTAAAATGTGAAAAAGTTAAAGATTATTTTTTTATCATCATTAAACAAAATGCAAATTTATTGTAGGAAACCCTTTTTGTAAATGCCCCTATAAAAATTAAGAAGCTTGATTGAAAGGTGAAAAAATGAGCCATTAATTAGAAAGCCACTCATTTTTTCAAAATCTCAATGACACTCTTGCAACAAACAAATAAGACTGTTTGTAATGCTTGTGTATTTGAAACAATTATTGAAAAGCACAATTCGCAATATCATTATACTTTGGACTTACAAATAAAACTTATTGAACCCAAATAATTCCTTATTTTTAGCTTATTTAGTCCTATTGGTTCTAAAATGGACTCAAGCAATACCTTGGAAAAGGTTACATGGGCTTGAGAAGTAGTTTATCTTAATCTAATTAAAATTTTGTTCGAAGAACCTTGGTAATGTTTCCCTCTATTGATAGTGGTTTTAGCACAACCAACTTGCTAAGTAATAATAGACTATTACCCCTCTTAAAAATTAGGGTTTTACTACTCCAATGTTCCTTTTGGGCAAGTTCTTGACCATGATGGATAATTGAGTGGTTTGTGTGAACTTGTTTCAATAAGGGGATTGGATGATTTAGGTATCCTAAAAATTATGTTTAAGACATGCAACGAAAGTTGAAAGATTTTTTCTTTGAATTCACAATTAGTTGCATGTTAGTAGATCACTTATTTAATAGATCTACATTATTCCTATGCTCTTTCAAAGATTTAAAGTATTTGTAAAAGAAAAAGAAAAATATTTAGGGTTGAAAGAGAAATTTAAAGAAAAAAATAAAATTAGATGGACAAAGGTAAATTTTATCACATTTATCAATTTTGAATGGTTAGACAAAATCACAATAACCAGTATTAAAGCAACTACTATTCACTTAATAATTGTTAACACCAATGCAATCTTCAAAGGAAATTTATAATCTTAAGATTTTGAAGTCATATCAAATCAGATCACCATAAAACATGTTCAGGTTTGAGACAAGACTCTATTCGATATCACAGTAACACAATTGACCTTATCGATTTACTCAAATACAATAATCATACAATCACCACTAATCAAGATCTATATGCATGCAATGGGTGTAATCATTTCATATTTTATAAAATCTTCACAAAATATAGTAGGAGAGATCCACACTAAAATTGTATAAGTTTCTTGCAAATCCAATATTTTTTGATACCTCTAATTACCAAAGCATTCAAAATATATAGACTCAAGCATCCCATAATTTATGGATCTAGAAAATCTAACTAAAAGTATAACTAGGGCGATAAGCCCCTATCTAGAAATAAAATTTAACTAAATTAAACAACTCACTTGGAAGTGGGGTTTAATTGAAAACTCAATTCTAGATTAGTGTTTAATCATAAGGGCATTGATTTATTACAAAATACATTCAAAATAAAGAAAAAATTAATAGTTTTAATTAATCCACACTATGGAAACTTTCTGAAAAGGAGTTGTGACATCAGTCATGGTGTCCATAGAAGGACCCTAATGGTATTTCAACTTGATTCTTTGAAACAAGGTAGAACTCTCTAACTTTTATTGTAAATCTGTGAAGCTCGTTAATTCCTCCTGAAAAGCCCCGCAAGCCTGCCTTTTAGGTCATCACTTGGTCAATGATCTCCTGAGTGACTTGACCTTGTAGCAATTCTTCTAACTCTCTTACCATTTTATTGGGAGATGCCACTAGGGACAAGGTTTCCCAAAAAGTGCATCCCAGGTTTTCCACAAATTGTTCTATCTTTGTCATAACCTATCCAGCTAGGTTCCTATTGTTGTTCAATTTTATGTTTACATTTATTAAGGGTCTTCACCCTTAGTTGTCATGCCTTTAGCCATTCTTTTGGCTTATCTTGATCTTCTTCCTTGATCACAACTTCCTTTATAAAATATTATGAGGGAGTAGCTTTTATTCTTTGCAAAATTGGGATGTAATCGTCCTAAACCATTAAGTCTTCATTTATCTCGAACTTCATTTAGTGAGCTAGACTAGCTTCATCACTAATGCAATGATACGCTTTTACTACACTTTTCAAAACTTTGTTGGCCAAAGCCTGGAGGTCCTCTTTCCATCCCTTGACAATGGATAACCAACCTTTTGGGTCTATATTTAAGGCTTCTCTTTTCAATGCAACTTGTAGTACTGGTAAGGTGTAACTAAATCAAGAGGCTCTATCAAATTGCTAATACATGTTATTAACTCGGCTACCTAGGAATTAAGTTCTTCTTTTTTGTTCTCATCCTTTTGTATCCTTTTAAGGATAGTAGAAATAGCCATTTGTAATGATTATTGTTCCCCTTCTCTGGTTTGGATGCCCAGGTCTACTTATTGCATTTGGTAATCTTTAGGTAGTATGCTCAATTCAAGCTTATCTACCATGGGAATAAAAATTTGTTTTATTATATTTCCTTGCTCACCCATGGTGATAGTAGACATGCCCTCCTTGATCTCTTTCTTTTATTTTCTGATGTTTGAAAATCCTTAGAAAGGATCATGAGGTTCTCTTCTTCTTTGTCTTGGACATAAGTCCTTTTTCTCTTTTGAATGGTATGGTTTAACCATACTGGGAGATTAGAGGTGACTTCATGTTGGGGAGAGGAGATGACTTCCATATTGTGCGAAGCTTGAGAATTTTCAGGCTCCTACTCTACCACATCTCTTTCTATCTCTTCTTCAATTTATCCTCCTATTACATCATCATTCTGAACTTCCTTATCTGGTTCCATCTCTCCCTCTTCAAATTCTTCTCCTGCAATTTATTCTATCTAAACTTCACCTTCTTTGGATATTTCTTCCTCGACTACCTCATTTTGAGCGTCCTCCTCTCTTGCTTGTAGTTCTTGTTCTTGGTGAGGAGGAGTAGTATGTGGAGGTTCAAAAGGGGAGGAGAAGGAATTGGAGAATTTGGTATGTGAGAAGGAGACATGGGGGGAAGAATGTTGTGGAAGAGTGCTTGGAAGAAGAGGAGGGTTTTGTGGTGAAGGAGGAGGAGAAGGTAGAAGAGATTCATGTGGAGGAGAAGAGGAAGGAGTAGGTCAACTAGTCCTAAGAATTGGTGTTGCTCGAGTCTCACTCCTAGTTCTCTATCTTTGCCTTAAAGGAATTTTTTCCTCAACTTCTTCTTCACTTGAATCTATCACTACTCTCTCTTTTCCCTTCCTCTTCTTTGATCCAACTATTGGGGAAGATGATATTTTATTCTCTGTGGCAGAAGTAAATAGACCTTCAACTGTTTTTGACTTTTTTTTTGAGATTGAGGTCTTGGAAACTCCATTGTAGGGAAAGGATGAACAAACCATCTTTTAGAATAAGCCTTGATTCTTGCTTCCCTTGTTTCTATATCATTATCCTCTACAACTTAACAATCTACATTATAGATTAGTTGATTGAAAATCCATTGTCCACTGTAAATAGGGTCAACGAATTTCCCATTATATTTTAAATCTTTTGGCACTTTGGCCACTTTGCAAGCCTTCATTTAATCTTCGTCTTCCTCACAGATCCTTCTGCTCTCTTGCCCAAAAATGTGGCTCGATTATGACCCTCCACTTGGGTTCTCTCCCAATAGTCATAATATCATCTCCTGAAATGGCTAAACAGGTCCTCAAAACACAGGACCACATATTTGCAAGTCACCCTCCCATGAGAGATAACGACCATATCCTAAGCCCCCAAAAAGTTTCCATATCTCCATACGGCCCATACTGGAAATTCATGCGCAAATTCCTTGTCATGGACCTTCTTTCTCCCAAGAGACTGTAAGTCCTTTGCGCCCCTAAGAGCCGAAGAAGTTTCTGCCATGATACACTCCGTACTACACAAAGCCATCACCAATGAGAATAGTGGTATCAAAGGAGGTGAGTTTTCTGACTAATAATACCATCTACAAAATGTCATTTGGGAAGATATGCAATGGGCGAAAACAGGCCAAACTTACTAAGATTTTTCATTTGTTTGTGGAGAGAGTTGTGGATGAACACATTGAAAGAAGGAAGAAGAACAATGGTTCAGAGTGTGAGGACTTTGTGGATTTTCTGCTTTCTTTGTCTGAAGATGAATTTGCGGAGATCAAAATTACACGAGACCGCATCAAGAAAGTTGTTTTTGTATGTACACAACCCTCGTATCTCTGTAAACTCTTTTTTTTCATACTTCTATTTTAGGTGTTTTTTTTCCCATTCTTTAAAATCATTATGCGTAGCTTAGGCCCAAAGTTGTTTGGGATCTTATTATGGTAAGAATCTATGAATCTAAGTTGCATAGATATAATTTTATAAAGTTGTAGATAACTATAGAAACAGGGGTATTGATTTAAAACAAGGTCCCAAGAATAAAAGCGTATGAGGACATATCTTCTATATTCTACATCCATATAGAAGAAAGCTAGATATGTGACAAAATTTTGCCATGTTTGGATATTGCTTTTTCCGGTTAATATTTTAGTTATTGCCTTTTTGGGGGATACTGCTTATTGAAGGTAGCTTTTTATTTTTTCTTGCTTTGAAATTCATTTTATGGGTTGGGTTATTACACATGATTTTTTAATGTTTATCTTGGTTAAAGATTTAAAATATAAGAGTTATACAAATATAAAACATGTAGAGGAGGTTCATATCAAAGATCTAATTATTTTTAATGTTTGATTTATTACATGTTGTGTTTATGTCTTTTCTAAATTGTAGCAACATGCTATGTCTTTTTTGAGGATTTGTTATCTGCAGCCATAGATACTTTAGGAGGTACACTAGAATGGGAAATGTCATAATTATTTAGAAATTCTTTAGCAATGATGAGAGTCCAACATGAGCTTGATTCTGTAATTGGATTCAATTGTATGGTAGAAGAATCTAATCTACCTCATCTCCAATATTTGCAAGCAATAGTGAAAGAAACATTAAAACCTCACCCACCTGTTCCTCTACCCCTTCCACATATGACAATGGAACAATAAAAAATAGAGGGATATCACATACCAAAGAAGATACAAGTTCTTGTGAATGCTTGGGCTATTGCGAGAGATTTAATTGCTTGGGAAAAAATCAATGAATTCAAGCCAGAAAGATTTATAGGGATCCCAATTGATGTCAAAGGTCAATATTTTGAACTCATACCATTTGGTTTAGGGAGGAGAGGATGCCCTGGAATTTGCTTGGATTTGTCTTTGGTCCATCATGGTCTTGGACAACTACTACATTGCTTCAATTGGAGTCTTCCTCAAAGGATAACTCCAAGAAAATTGGATATGTCAGAAGTCTATGGTATTACCATGCCAAGAGCAGTGCATCCTAATGCCATTCCAATTCCCCGCCTTCCACTAGAAATTTATGAACCAAAATCCTAAATTTTTGGTTTCCTATTAATAGTCTACTTAGTGTGTTTCTAAATCTATGATTATTTTCCTATAGTATTCTCATTCAGCCTTAAGTGTTACATAATGTTGGAATAAAGGGGATTGCCAAAATTGTTTTGGGTTGGTAAGATATGTAGGAGCCCTCCATTTTTCTCTTTGTATCAGACATTGTTCTACTCCATTTTTCTTTGTTTTTGTTAGCACTTAGACTTTGATATATACTATGATGCTTGATTATTATTTGATTGCTAACTATAGAGCGATGTGTATTTTATGTTATGATAATGTTACCTTGTTTTGATGTTATCATTATGGCATGCTTTTGATTAGCATAATGGTTATTTGAATTAACATTTTTATATGCACATGAGTAGATTATTGATGTTAGAATCATCAGTTTTGTGATATTGTATTGGTGAAGGGGACGAAATTGCACCAATCGCTTGCGAGAGCCTTGTGACTCCACGATTCTCTCTTCACGATGTGTTCTATAATGATGTATATATGCATGTTCGATGTATGCCTTGTTTACAGGTTTGCAAGTACAGGACATCGATTCCACCTGGTTTCATAGGTTTGAGTGTGCCCATTGCCCAACGATAATGTTGATTGGAAGATAGTAGCTAGGATTCCTGTGTCAAGCCATTACCCTAGTCATAGTGTGTTGTCGGTTCTAGTTGGTTTTGTTTGTTAAATGTTGTTTAATTTTGCTTTGAAATTATTTATGTTGCAAATTTTGTAAAAGCGAAATAATGGATTTAAAATATTCTAGATGATTATTAAATTAATCTATTTTTTTAATGTTAGAAGATGGTAATTAATTAATTAATTTAATTAGTAAAATAATATAATCTAAGGATTATATTTATTTTATTAATTAATTAAATTAGTTGAATTAAGTTAAATTAGAAATGCTAAGTATTTTAGAAATTATTAAATGTTTTAATTTTTAAAATACCTTGAGGATTTGGTGCAATTTTGTTTTAAAAGATATTTTGGGTTTTCAACATGTGTTGGAAAAATTTATAAGGATTGTTGCGAAAATTTATTCATGGGAGAAATTAATGGTTGTAATGGGAAGAAGTGAGAAGCTTCTTCACAGAAGAAGGAGAGAGGATATTTGGTGTGGGGGAAAAGGTTTTATGAATTAAGTTTTGGTTATTGCATGTTGGTGTTGAAATTTGGAAAATATACAGTCACGAAAAGTTTGTGTTCGGGAATTTTTATTGTTCTGGAGGAAGCTCTCGTTGATCTGGGAGAAAATACTTGGATCTATGGAGGAAGCACTACATCAATTCACATCTTCTCAGGTGTTGGATTTCAGGTTCCTCTTTCAATTCTAGTTAGTTTCTTATTGGAAAAAGGTTCTTAGTTTAGATTTTGTCAAGAAAAAGATTGTCTATGCAATTTGTAAAGCTTTTGAGTGTAAAAATTGTAAATGTCGTATGTGAAATCTTTTGTGAAAATGAAATCCTCTGTACAATGAAATATTTTGTTGAATCTATTGCAAAGTTTAAATTGGGATTGTTGTAAACATAGAAGAACCCAAAAAGGAAAATATTAGGGATCTGGAAATTGGGAAGAAATTTAGTTTTCTGTAGAAAATTTTCCTATAGGATTAAAGCTTAGGGGAAATTTATTGTAAATTGTCTGTAAGAATTTTAATCGTTCTTTCTCTTTTAGATTTGTTGTCTGGGAAAATTTAAAAGTATCCTTTGTGTTTTTATTTGAGAAATTCGTTTGTAGAAATTTCTCTATAAGTTGGCTTTTCAAAAAAAATTGTAAAGTTTTCCTGTAGATGGCCATTTTCAAAAATAATTTTCCCAATTAGAATATTTGTCTTGAATTCTTTATATATATATATATATATATGCATACACATATATATAAAATATATGTATATTTATTTATCTATATTGTGAAATAGCATTTATATCCCCGTAGAAATCAATATAAAAAATGTTGAAACTTTGTGTTTTATTTCCGTACGGAGACGAAAGCTTATTTTTAATCATTGTATTTTTTTTTTTTAAGGAAATATAAATAAAGTTTGTTTAGGGGAGCCGGCTGTGAAAGGAACCGCGCCCCCAAACATGGGAGTCGGTCGTTACTTTTGGACGCAGCCATGGTATGGCTTATTAATCCATGTTTACTGTAGTTTTTAGCAAATGGAATTTGTGATATTTCGTCCGCCATTGGGGAAATTGCTCGGTGGTTTTGATTTTATTATGTTTGATAAAATATGTTATATGCAAATTCATATATATATTTATATATATATAAGTGTATATATATTCATATATATTTATATGTATATATAAATATGTATATAGTTAGATTTAAGTATATATTTTATAATTTTTTATAAAGAATAAATCAAAGTATATATATACATACATTTAAAATATATATTTTGAATATGCATTTTAGATATATAAATATATATAAATTTTATTATGTAATATTGTTGGGTATTAAATATTTAAATATATATATATATATATATATATATTGATCAGGGCTATGAGGAAATTTGGTTTCTATGAAGCTTGGTGTGAATGGGTGCACAACTATATCTCTTCAACTACTTATTTTATCCTTGTGAATGGAGTCCCTACGAAAATTTTAAATGCCAAGAGAGGCCTTTGCCAGGGGGATCCATTATCCCCCTTCCTGTTCCTTATCATAGCTGAGACTCTGAGTAGATCCTTGAAAAGAGAAGTCAGAGACGGTAACCTTGGAGGCTTACATATTTCGGGAGGCCTAAAAAATATCACCCATCTTCAATTCATAGATGACACCTTACTATTTGGAGCTGCCACGGTCAGAGAGGCCACCACATTGAAAAAGGTTTTGAAAAGGTATGAAGAAACTGCGGGGCAATGGCTCAATAGTTCCAAATCAAGGATTTTCTTTCTAAAGGAGGTATGCTTGGAAAAGCTTGCGATAAAGAGGATTCTTGGTTTCGAATATGATGTTCTTCCTAGCAAATACCTAGGCATGCCTTTGATGAATCAATGCTCGATCAAAAGAGAATGGATCAATGTTACAAATAGGATTCAATCTATGTTGGCCTCTTGGAAGGGAAAATGGCTATCGTTGGTTAGGAGGATCACGCTTATCAAGGCCTCCATGATGGCAGTGCCGGTCTACACTATGCCAAGCTTTCAAGTTCCTAGCAAGGTGGCTAAAATTACAGAAGATGTTAAAAGGAGCTTTATGTGGTGGGGCTGCGAGGAATAATTCAAATACAACCTGGTGAGATGGGATGAGGTGTGCAACTCGATCAAGCAAGGTGGGCTATGCATCAAGAAATGCAAAGACATGAATCAATTCTTGGGAATTAGACTGGTATGGAGGATCTACAATGAGAAAGACAAGCTATGGAGTAAAGTCCTGCAAGCTAAGTACTTATTGAACAATGTTGAGTACTTTTTCTCTTGCAAGCTTCCTAGGGGCTCAAGCATCTAGAATTTTCTTAGAACTTGTTGCAGTATCTTGAGCCCAGACATGAGTTGGAAATGGGGCAAGGGGACAAGATTAATTTCTAGAGAGATCAATGGATCACTGATAAGGCTTTCTACGAGAACCAAAACTACATTCCTTTGATGACACATTTAGAAGAAGTTGAGGGATCTTAGGTTGAGGATTACTTGGTGGGATGTCCCCCAAATAGGACTTAGAAAAGGTTAGTTTCCACTATCATTGAGCTTTGCCCAGTTTGTGATGAGATTCACTAAATTTTGGACAAGTGGCAACCAATTGGAGAGGTGGAGGAGGACAAGAGAGTTTGGATTGGCCATGGCAGTGGGTGGGTGTCAGTCAAAGAGGCATATTTCAGGTACTTCTCAAAGGGTGGGGTTAAAGGGTGCTCCAAGATTTGGAATAAGTATGGTATTCCCAAGATGAATTCCTTTTTATGGATAGCTTGGAAAAAGAAAGTGATGACTTGGGAGAGGCTTCAAATCGTGGGAAAAGTTGGCCCATCAATCTGTGTTATGTGTCACCCACCCGCCGAGAGCAATGAGCATCTCTTTCTTCACTGCGACTTTGCTTGGCAGCTTTGGAGCTGCTTCTGGGATAAATGGGAGTTATAGTGGGTGATACAAAAAAGTGTGGTAGAGCTCTTGGATTCGTGGGAAGTTAAGATTGACTGCTTGGGGCTACAATTTATATGGAATGTGGCTCCGATGATCATAATTTAGAACATATGGATAGAGAGGAATCGTCGCACATTCCAAGGTGTGGATTTGAATGTGGACAAGATATGGGATAAGGTGGTTAACACCATTGGAGAGTTGGTTAAAATGCACAAATATGAGGAGTGGTTTGTGGGTAACAAGGAGCCGGGCTGGGCAAACTCATGGTCTAATTTTAGGGTCTTCGCAAGGCCCCCCCCTCAATCTAAAGAAAAGTATAAACATTGTATGTGGGTGAGGCTGATGCACAATTGGGTGAAATTCAATTTCGACGGGGAAGACAAAGTTAATCCAGACAAAGCTAGTGGAGGTGACATTTTTCAGAGTTGGTTGGGGGAAAGCACATAGGTTGTATGCTCATGACTTTGGCACTAAGACAAACAACTTGGCTGAGGCCAGCGCCTTGTTGTGGGGATTGATGGTCGCAAAAGAGAAGGGGTGGAGGAAATTATGGATTGAAGGGGATTCAAAATGGGTTATTGGCGCATTGAAAGGAGGTGAAGTTCAGAACTGGAGGCTAGAGTTGATCCTGGAGTCTCCTCTGAGCCTCATCGATGCTTTTGAAGCTGTCAAAATCTCTCACATTGGGAACTTAGGAAATAGGGTAGCTGATTGGGTGGCTAAAGAAGGTGCTCACCTTAAGCAGCAAACGAGGTTGTGTTACAGGTGGTGGGATGTGGGTCTTCCTGATGATTCCCTTGCATTACTTCATGAAGATACTATTGCTTCATTCCTAGATTAATGTGTGCACATCTCCTTTGGGCTTGTTTTGCACAGGTTAATTGCTTCAGTTTTGATATGCTCACATCCATGAGTGGTGTATGGGTGTTGTTGTTGTGTTTCATGTTTGTAAAGATTCGTTATGTTCTACTGGGGAAGTTTCTCCCATTTTATTTCTTCTTTCCAATTCCTCAACCAAAAAACCAAGTTTTAAACATCAAATATATATATATAGAGAAGTATATTCATTATATAAATGTATGGTTATTTTTAGGTGCATGTATTAAGTGGGTATTTAGAAGATTTAAATGAAATGAGCTATAAGAAGAAATGGATATTTTTTTTAAAAGTAATTGAGGCAATTGAAGTATTAGATAGATAGTTTTTCCTTCTCTAGTTGTAAAGGGGTTTTGTTTTATTTATTTATTTGGGGCAATATTTTACTATTTTTCACTGAATGAAATTGGATTTAGGAAATCCAAATGATAGATCTATTTCTTGTATTGATTTCCTTTTTGTATCTATTTTCTTCTAGTTACATTTTTGGGAAAATTGGTTAAACCCTTAGTTTATAATTGGTATGTCTTCTAGAAGAGTCATTGGATTTGGGGGTTGTTGTATTTTGATGTCATCCTTTTGATTTCCCTTGGGTAGTGCATATAGTAATTTTCAGTGAGTCACCCGATTTCCTCAAACGGGGATATTTTGCCTCCTAGGTTTGGAGTGGAATTTTTTCATATATTTGCCTCCTAGGTTTGGAGTGGAATTTGTCATGTGTTGCCTCCTATGTTGGAGTGGATTTTTTCATGTGCTTCCTATAGTTTGGAGTGTAATTTATTATCCATTATTGTGCACTATGTTATGGTGTCAGTTTTTGATCTGTGTCTTGTCAGTAGGAGAGTGGCTTTCGTTAGGGGATAGAGCCCTAAAGAGGTAAACTGCGTAACCTTTCGAAAGTATTTAATCATGCAAAAACTTAATTAAAGTAATTAGGGGATTGGGTAGTAATAAGTAAGATAAGATTGCCTCACTCATTGACTCGAGTGCTCGTTTGGGATTGGGATGAGTGGGAAGGCTTAGAATGGAAAAGGTCATCTGCCTTGTCTTTTCAAAAGGTATTTTTATCCAGCATGAGTGAGAATGGGGGCTTGGGATTGGTTGAGGTCGCCAGGGTTTAACCTAATAGGGGTCGGTAACCTATGAAGATCCGCATTGGGTAACTCATGTAGAGTTGGTGTGATGACACTCTTCCTATGACAATAGTCTATGTGTATGGTTTAGTTGACATACTTAATTATTGTAACTTTGCAAGCAATGTAACCAAGTGTCAGTGTTGTATTTGATTAAGTTTAGTTGTTTGTTAGCCTATGTCTAGAGGTAGTAGGTCTTTTCTATGATCCTTGTTACTATCTCCTAGCATAGGGGGGTGGGCCTTTGGGTACCACTTCATTGGGAGGAATGTGCACCCTACTCCATTGGGTCCCATTTCTTTTGTTCGAGATGGAGAGATCTTCTAGTTGGAGAGCTCATGGATTACAACTTTTTTATTCCATGTGTTGATTATTGTTACAAATGACTCTTGGGTATGTGCAAGATCATGATGGGCCAAAAAGTGGCGATATGTAAGCCATATGATGACCCATGTGGCCGATGACTTTTTTTTTACCAAAACTTGATGAAACGAAATGGGTTTTTAGAGGAGATTCTTAGCTTTCCACCAATATAAATTATGCTTTATTTTGAATTTAATAAATAATTATTATTCATTTTGTATTAGAATTACGAATAAAGTCCAGATTGATAGACTGATTGAAAAACATCTATAAATTTCAAACGGTATCACATTTTTTGAATCCAAAACATGTGTCACATTCTATGCTTCACATACTATAGGACTCAAAAGGAAAAAAATTGAATTTCATGAATTTTTGACCAAGTTAAGGTGGTTAGACAAACGAGCTTTAATATTTTTAAAAAGTTGAAATAAAAAAATCATAATTATTTATTTACTTAGAAAAAAATTATAAAAAAATATGCATCACATTGGGACATGAGTCTTCTACTTATATCTAAAATCTTATAAATTTTTTTTTATCATTTTATTGTGGTTAGGGTGGTTAGACGGACACCTACTTCTTATTTTTACCCTGAAATTTAAATACTACTGCATTGAAATTTCAAATTTTCACCAAATAGATTTTTTTTTTTTAAATAAAGGTCTAGTAGTTTAGAAACTACATTCTATTTTCTACAAATTCTATTTTTACATTTTTTTGAAATAATATAGATAACTTATTCAAATTTTTACGTCAAGTTGTCTAACTCTGATTTTCTGTCTTTTTATTGCCACTTAAGGGCCTGTTTTTTCCATGATGATCCTGCACATACCCTCTTGTACTTTTATTACTCCTCAGTTATATTCAAGAGGTCTCATGTATTTTTTAATACATATGTATGATCTATCTCATTCTGAAAATGAGTGTTGTAAACCTTATTTGAGAATTAATGTACTATTGGGATCTTGATGTATATCTTATCTATGTGATGTAATTTCAATGTTTGGAATGTATGTACTTTAAATTCATAAGTAGTTAATCATATGCTATGAATGTATTTATGTTTATGTTGTGGAAATCAGATGTAACCTTTGTTGAGAAATGATGCCTCAATTACCAACTTGAAGCTTTGTCAAAAAAAAAACTTGGCGAAAAAACTCACTCTTTCAGCCTTTACCGGCATACCGCAGCTGCCTTCTATTTTGCTACAGTGGTACCGTAGTGACAGTCTGGGCGATTACTACCTTACTGCGCATGGTGAGTTCTCTCACCGTGGTGGCACGATAAAGCCGCCAGTGGCCTATTTTGTTGGTCACCGCCACACCGCGATGGCTGCGGAGAGATCGCCTACGATCTGTCTAGCAGTTACCACCACACCGTGGGCAGTGGGTCCTCTCACCATGGTGGCTGCGGTGAGACCACCTATGGTCTATTTTATGGTTACCGCCAAACCATGGGTGGTGGGTCCTCTCACCACGGTGGTTGCGGTGAGATCGCTTGCGGTCTATCTGGCGGTTACCGCCACACCGCGATGGCCGTGGTGAGACCACCTGCGGTCTATCTAGTGATCACCGCCCTACCATGGGGTGGCCTAGCGGCCCCCATAGTAGTGCGGTATGACCGCCTGCAGTTTGCTTAGCGGTTACTGCTACACCGTGAAACGACTTGGACAAGGCAGCGATAGAGCGGTGAGACCACTGACGAATTGGTTGGCGGTCACCACCTTACCTCAGGTCGACTCGAACCACTCAGCGGTAGTGCGGGGAAGGTGAGACATAGCTAGGAGAAGACAAGGGTGAGCTTAGAGGAGCTCACCGCATTACCGCAGCCTGGTTGAATGGACTTGGTGGTGACGTGGTAGATGATAGAACGAGCTCGGAGCTTGGTTGACCAAGCTGGACTGAAGGTCAAAGCAAACCGCTAATGCAGAGCAGACACATGGCATGGTGACAATGATTTGATTGGCCAAAGACAAAAAAGCTAAAGGCTGTTATTGCAGGCCGTTCTTTGAGCTGAAGATAGTACCTGATTAAGGTGATGAAGTTATTGCATGGGTGGCTCGATGCAATCAGTGTTGATCGATTTCTTGCTTGAATGTTCGATGCATGAACCTAGAGGTTGTGGGATTGGTTGAAATTTAATGAGATGTATGACTTGTACAATGGGATGTATTATTATATTTGTAAAACCAATAAGTGACGGTTTTTTGTACATGTAAGTTGCAAGTCGATGTAAGTTTGAAGATTCATTGTATACTTTGAGAGAAGTATTGTAACAATGAGAGATTAACTTGAGAGTTGTTGTGAGTTGATCAGAGAGTGAAGACTGAACATTGTATGTAATTGTTTATTACTATAATACAATTGTCTCTTCTTGGTGTTGTGGGTTTTTACCTGAAAAGGTTTTCCCACATAAATACTTAAGTCAATCTGTGAATGCTTATTCTGTTATCTCTTTTATGTTGTCTATATTCATCTCAATAGTTTTAAGAAGCTATTAGAACTTGTTTTTGCACCTCTCCCCTATTGTATTAGTGTTAAGGGAAGGTATTCCACACTGTTGTCTTTCCCTTAAAGTGGTATCAGATCCTGGCTAGTTGTGTTATCCTTGTTTGAAAGGTCAGTTTTTTGTGCTAATACTTTTTTAGTGGAAGTATTGCATTGTTAAAACTTGTTTCTGTTTTTGATGGCGAGTACATCAGGTAGAGCAGAGATTGAAAAATTCAATGGCAGCAACTTTGAGTTATGGAAACTTAAAATGAAAGACTTGCTGGTGGATAGAGACCTTTGGTTAGCAGTGTCTGGAACTATGCCACAAAGTATGACGTAAGAGGCTTGGGATCTTGCTGATAGAAAAGCAAGAGGTCTGATAAGACTGAGTCTGGCTGATTCTATACTCCTGAACGTCCATGAGGAGACGTCTGCATCTTCATTATGGAAGAAGCTTGGTGACATCTATTAGGGAAAGTCTCTAGTAAATAAGCTATTCTTGAGGAAGAATTTGTACTTCTTGAAGATGGAAGAAGGTGCATTTGTTGTAGACCATCTGAACTCATTTAACATGAGTGTTACTCAGCTGGCATCTGTAGGTGTAAAGACCGAGGAGGAGGATCGTTGCATGCTCCTGTTGTGTTCGTTACCTAATAGTTGGGATCATCTGGTGATGGCTATTGGAAGCACAACCACTACATTCAAGATGGATGATGTGGTTGCTTCACTTTTGTCTGAAAAAATGTGAAGGAAGTCTTCTGAGATAGCCAAAGAGGCTCTTGTTGTTCAAGGTAGACCAAAGGAGAAAGGCAAGAAGAAGGACAAGAAGTCGAAATCCAAATCTACAGGGAGATCAAAGTCTCTTGTTAAAAAGTTCAAGGTGAGATGCTGGAACTGTGGGCAACCTGGTCATATCCAAAAGGACTATAAGGAGAAGAAGAAGAAGAATGCTTCAGATAATGACTCTTCTCAAAGTGATGTAGATGCCTTCATTGTATCAGCCTTGACAATTCAGGCACCAGATGATGTTTGGCTGGTTGACTTAGGTGCATCCTTTCACATGACATCCCATAGAAAATAGTTAAGTACGAGAAGTATGATGGTGGAAAGGTGTACCTAGCAAGTGATTCAACGTTGGAGATCGTTGGCAAAGGTAGAGTTAGAATTCAGTTTCTTGATGGGAGAGTCAAAGGAATTGGTGGCGTACTGCACATACCAGGTCTGGCTCGTAATCTTCTTTCTGTCAGTAAGTTAAATGATGCTGGTGTAGAAGTTTCTTTCTCAAGTAAATGATGTAAAATGCTAGAGGTGCAATGGTGCTAGCTAAGGGTGTTCGTACTGGCACTTTGTACAAGTTGGATGCATGCCCTGTTCAATGTAATAGTTCCTCTGTAATGTCAAGCAAAATGGTTCCTGTAGAGAAAGATGAAGACACTTCTCTAGCTGCAAATGCTTTGGAGGTAAAACTTCTAGCAAAGAAGACTATGTTGTGGCATCATATACTTGGTCACATAGGTGAGAAAGGTTTAAAAACCTTGAAGAATAAAAATCTTGTAGAAGGGCTTGATGATTGTAACCTTGAGTTTGACTTTTGTGAACACTGTATTTATGGAAAACAACACCATGTTTCATTTCAATCGAGTCCTCATAAATCTTCTGGTATACTAGATTATGTTCATTCTAATGTGTTTGGTCTAGTTAATGTTCCTTCATTATCGAAGTCTAGATATTATGTTTCTTTTATTGATGACTGTTCGAGAAGGGAATTTGTATACTTTCTTAAAAGTAAATCAGAAGTGTTCCGTCGGTATAAAGAATTTAAATCTTTGGTAGAGAATCAGACTGGAAGGAAAATTAAATTTTTAAGGACAGACAATGGCGGTGAGTTTTGTTCTGCATATTTTGAAAGGTATTGCACAGATCATGGAATTAAAAGGCATAAAACAACACCTTATACTCCACAGTAGAATGGAGTTCCTAAAAGGTTGAACATGATGTTGATGGAAAAGGAGAGGAGTATGTTGAGCGGTGTTAGTCGGGAGCAGAAGTTATGGGCTGAGGTTGTGGCTACAACATGTTATCTAGTAAATTGTTCTCCTTGCTCTACTCTTATTAATAAGACACCTTTGGAGGCATGGTCTGGTAAGAAGCCCTCTCTCAGACATGTTCATGTTTTTGGTTGTGAGGCATATGCTTATGTGTCAAATGAGAAAAGATCAAAGTTGGATAACAAGGCTGTTAAATATATTCGCATCGGCTATGGAGTTGGTGTGAAGGGATACAAGCTTTGGAACCCTATTACTGAGAAGGTTATGTACAAAAGAAGCATGATTTTTCGTGAGCTAAAACCTTTAGTAAGTGATCAAAAACTTGAGACAGATTAGAGAGACAAGAAGAATGATGTAGTTGAGATCAAACTCTAGAAGACGAAGAATTGCATGGTGTACCTGAAACTGAGGAGAGTTTGAGCAGCTCCGAGAGTTCTAATGATGAAGAACCACAACCTTAGCAAGTAAGGAGGTCTACATGAGAAAAATAACCTAAAAGGTATGGTTTCTCTATGTTAGATTCGAACTATGTCTATGCCTTAATTACTAGCATTGATGAGCCTAGGACTATAAAAGAAGCAATCAACATGTCTGATTCAAATTCTTGGCTGGAAGCCATGAATGAAGAAATGGATTCATTGAAGAAGAATGAAACTTGGGATTTGGTACCTTTTCCTAAAGGGTGAAAGTATATTGGTTGTAAGTGGGTATTCAAAAAGAAGATTGGTCTTGATGGTAGTGTTGAGAAGTATAAGGCAAGGTTGGTTGCAAAGGGGTTTTCCAAAATTGAGGGAATTGACTATGGAGAGATTTTCTCCCCTATAGCAAAGCTGACATCCATCAAATTTATGTTATCATTGGCAGTAGCGTATGACTTAGAAATTGAGCAGATGGATGTGAAGACAACGTTTCTCCATGGTGAGCTGGAAGAAGAAATTTATATGTCCCAGCCTGAGCATTTTGTTGAAAAAGGTAAATAAAATTTGGTCTATAAGTTAAAGAAATCTTTGTATGGTTTGAAGCAATCTCCTAGAATGTGGTACCAGTAATTTGAAACGTTTGAAATATCTATGGGATTTGTGAGACCAAAATCTAATCATTGTGTTTATTATAAATCTGAAAATGATCGTGTGCTTGTTATTACCCTATACATGGATGATATGTTATTCATAGGAAATAGCAATACTATGATTTATGATCTTAAATCTCAATTGTCTACAAAGTTTGAAATGAAAGATCTTGGCGTAGCAAGGTATATTCTGGGAATGGAGATAACCAGGGATAGAACAAGCAGAAAGCTTTGGGTAAGTCAGAGTAAGTATGTCAATACTGTTCTAGAGAGATTCTGTATGAATGACTGCAAGCAATTAGTTGTTCCAGTTATGCAAGGAATGAAACTATCTATTGAAGACTATCCAAAGTCTGCTCCAGAGATGGAGGACATGACCAGTGTGCCCTATGCAAGTTTTGTTGGCAGTTTAATGTATGCGATGGTCTGTACTAGACCAGACATTGCCCAAGCAGTGGGAGTTCTCAGCCGGTTTATGGAAAATTCAGAAAGATCACATTGGGATGCTATAAAGAGAGTGTTTAGATATTTGAAGGGAACTTCAGACTATGCTCTATGTTACCATGGAAATTTGGTTGCATCACAGAGAAAACTCAGCATTCAGTTATATGCTGATTCTAATTGGGTAGGGGAAATTGACAGCAGGAGATCCACTAGTGGATACACATTTATGTCAAATGGTGGAGCAGTCAGTTGGATGAGCAAGCGACAAGTTGTAGTTTCTTTATCCACGACAGAGGTAGACTACATGGAAACAACTCACGCCTACAAGGAAGCAGTTTGGTTGAGAAGATTGTGTTTAGATATTGGTTTTAATGTAGGGAAGATTGCAGTTTGTTGTGACAGTCAGAGTTCCATTTGTTTGGGAAAGAACTCGACTTTCCATGCCAGGACGAAGCACATTGATGTGTAGTATCATTTCATGAGAGACATGGTTGAAGATGGAAAGGTCTTTCTTGAAAAGGTTGACACTTTGAAGAATGTTGCAGATGCATTAACAAAGCACGTGAGCACAAAAAAGTTCATATGGTGCACAAAATTGATGGGCCTTGGGGCCTATGACCGTAAGTGAATTTTTTAAGTCAAGAGGAAGATGGAAATATTCATCAAGTGGGAGCTTGTTGAGAAATGATTCCTCAATTACCAGCTTGAACCTCTATCAGAAAAAAGACTTGGGAAAAAAACTCACTCTTTCAGCCTTTACCACCATACCACGCCTACCTTCTATTATGCTCCAACGGTACCACAGTGATAGTCTGGGTGGTTACCACCTTACCATGCATGGTAAAGCCGCCGGTGTCTTATTTTTTCAATCACCACCACACCACGGGCGGTGGGTCTTCTCACCATGGTGGCTGTGATGAGACCACCTGCGGTCTATCTAGCGGTTGCTGCCACACTATGGGTGGTGGCTCCTCTAACCGCGGTGGCTGCGGTGAGACCACTTGCGGTCTATCTGGCAGCTACCGCCACATCGTGGGTGGTGGGTCCTCTCATTGCGGTGGCCGCGGTGAGACCGCCTGCGGTCTATCTGGTGGTTACTGCCACACCGCAGGTGGTGGATCCTCTCACCGTGGTGGCCACGGTGAGACCACCTGCGATCTGTCTAGTAGTTACCACCACATTGTGGGCGGTGGGTCCTCTCACTGCGGTGTCCATGGTGAGACCACCTATGGTCTGTCTGGCAATCACCGCCCTACTGCAGGGTGGCCTAGCGGCCCCCATGGTAGCGTGGTATGACCGCCTATGGTTTGCTCAGTGGTTACCACCACACCACAGAATGACTTGGACAAGGCAGCGATAGCACGGTGAGACCACTGACGGACTGGCTTGCGGTCACTGCCTTACCTCAGGTTGACTCGAACCACTCAATGGTAGCACAGGGAAGGTAAGACAGAGCCTAGAGAAGACAAGGGTGAGCTCAGATGAGCTCACTGCATTACCGTGGCCTAGTCGAATGGACTCAATGGTGATGTGGTAGATGATAGAATGAGCTCAGAGCTTGGTTGATCGAGCTGGACCAAAGGTCAGAGAAAACATCGAACGCAGAGCAAACACGTGGCATGGTGATAGCGATCTGATTGGCCGAAGACCGAAAAGGTAAAGGCAGTTATTGCAGGCCGTTCTTTTAGCTGAAGACAGAACTCAATTAAGGTGATGAAGTTATTGCATGAGTGGCTCGATGCAATCAGTGTAGATTGATTTCTTACTTGAATGTTTGATGCATGAACCTAGAGGCAGTGGGATTGGTTGAAATTTAATGAGATGTATGACTTATACAATGGGATGCATTATTATATTTGTAAAACCAATAGGTGAAAGTTTTTTGTACATGTAAGTTGCAAGTTGATGTAAATCTGAGGATTCATTGTATACTTTGAGAGAAGTATTGTAACAGTGAGAGATCAAATTGAGAGTTGTTGTGAGCTGATCAGAGAGTGAAGATTGAACATTGTATGTAATTGTTTATTGCTGTAATATAATTTTCTTTGCTTGGTGTGGTGGGTTTTTTACCTAAAAAGGGTTTCGCACGTAAATACTTGTGTCAATCTGTGAATGCTTATTCTTTTATCTCTTTTATGCTATATGTATTCATCTCAGTAGTTTTAAGAAGCTATTAGAACTTGTTTTTTCACCTCTCCCATCTTGTATTAGTGTTAAGAGAAGGTATTCCGCACTGTTGTCTTTCCCTTTAACCTTAGTCTTGTGCCTTAGAGGATGTTGGCGATAGTGAAATTTTCATGTTATTATTGCATTTTAAAAGAGAAAAAAATTATACGTTTTCATAGTTGTTGTAACTTCCTCTAAGATTATGTGGTAGGCCATTACACATGGTATTAGATCCCAGGTTTAAACACTCGGTGATATAGGATTATGATGAACCCATTAAGCTTTTAGTTGCATAGGTTTTAAGTGTGTACCTTGCCTAATACCTTGGTATATCTGTGTAGGATCATGCCTCCTAGATGAGGACGAGGTAGAGGTCGAGGTCGTGTCTATGCAGGCAGTCATGGAGGGAGTTAGCATGATTCCCCTCCTCATGTTCCACATGATTCTAATCGTGAGGAGAATTAGGCATCTCAGAATGCAATAGGGGGCAGACATTAGGAGCAGGATCCTCTAGGGATTAAGGGCGCACAGTTGCACAGGATATTAGAGAAGGCACTGGCTCACCTTGGGCCGATACAAGGTGATGATCAAGGTAATATTGGTGAGAGAGAGGTACCAGTTTAGTCTAAGGCAGTCGCAACTGCACACATTGGAGATTTGCTAAGAGCACGCCCACCTACCTTTGATGGATCTGACAGTGGTCTTGAGGTAGAGACATAGCTGATTGACCTGAACCGATGCTTTGTGATGCACCCCTATGGAAGAAATACCAAAGCTCAGTGTGTTATTATGCATTTGAGAGGATTCACTTCTACTTGGTGGAGGTTAGAGGAGCAGAAGCTCTAAATCAATATTAATTTTGTGTCATGGGACATGTTTCTTGAAAGGTTCAGAGCTCGATTTCTTTCAGATTATTGGCGGTAGTGCCAAGGTGATGATTTCCATGCCTTACGCCAGATGGCGATGTCGGTGGAGTAGTATGAGAGTCATTTTTATGAGCTCAAGAAGTTCGCGGGAATTGGAGATGACGAGGGCATGCTTGTCCATCATTTTTTTAGGGGCTTAAACGCCCGAATTAGTGGAGGTGTACGGATTTTCAAATCCAAGACCATGGAGATGGCGGTGGAGAAGGTGAGGCTTGTTGAGGAGAAATTAGAGATGGCATTGGGTGGCCATAAAAGAGTGCAAATTGGCAGTGTATCAACTGCAGGGCTTAGGGCTCGTAGTGGCCAAGCTCAGGGAGTTCGACCACCCAGGACTCAGCAGGTTCATACTCAGAGTGGACAACAACAGAGTGCATAAGGGAAATGTAAGGATTCCTAATCTCATCAAGATAATGATGCTTCTCCATCTAGGAAGAACTAGAATTGGTGGCACACTAAGTGCAACTGTCAGGAGCATTCGACCCAGAGTTCACAGTCTACGACTAACTAGGGTAGTGTACAAAAGTCTAGTGCACCTTTAGGTGGCAGGAGTTTTGGAAGTAACACATGGTGTTTCTCTAGCGGTCAACAGGGCCACATTGCTAGGCTTTGTCTGCAAAGGAACACTACTGGTTTTGTTCAGGGGCTAGAAGTTTATGAGCTGACAGTAGGTGATGCAGGCAGATCTCACTGAGAATTTACTATGGTTGATAACTACTAGTTTGGGCATCAGGGTGCAGTTGTAGAGGCATCTGGTAGTGGATGCACAACACAAGATACTTGCCCTCGGGGGTACAATGCCCCACCTTGTAACCCTAGAGGAAGTTGCACCAACTACAAAAGCATACAATTTTTTTTCTTATTTAAGTGCAAATTTATCAAGAAAGGTGCACTAACTATCGCAACAACCTCTAAGGCATGAGACAAGGTTACATCTAAATTAATAAGGTATACATTACTAATATAAAGCATTTAACTAATTACTAAAAAATAATTAAAGTACATTCATTCAAAGCATTTAAATTACATCACATAGAATACAAATATATCAAGATCCAGATTTCATTAATTTACAAGTAAGGTTTACAATACTCATTCCTAGAATGAGGAAGATCATACCTAACTATTAAAAATAACAAGATTCCTCCTCAAAAAAAATTGAGGAGTAAATTAAATACAAATTCCAACTGATACAAAAATACATCAATAGGAAGAAACATATTCACTGGTACCACCGAGAGCTCTCCAACTTGAAGATCTCGCCACCATGAATCAAAGAAAGGGGACCCAACAAAGTAAGGTGCGTGTTCCACCCAACCAAGTGGTACCTGAAGGTCCACCCTCTGTGCTAGGTGATAGTAACAAGGTTCCATAGGAAATACCATCTACCACTAGACACTGACAAACACATAAATGAACTTAACATAAACTAGTACACTACTAACTCAAAGGATACAATGCTACCAGAGTTGAATAACTAGTTACACTAGTGAACCATACACATAGCTAACCTAGGAGAACTATCACCACAAAGGTGCATGGATTACCCAACAAATCTTCCAAGACCCCAATCCCCATCGAGAATCACTCTCCTACTATCAACACATGAATCAAATCCACTCCAAACCAACAAAGAGGCAACAAATCCCCGTTCGTGGAAACCGAGTAACTCACTGAAATGACTCCATGCACTACCCAAGGGATTTAAAATGGGTTGACATTATAATACGACATCCCCCAAATCCAAAGATTCTTCTGGAAGACTTAAAATTGATTCACTAAGACTTAACCAATTTCCCCAAAATATACTATAATAATTCAGATCCAAAGGCAATCAAGACAATAAATAAACTATCTAACATTTGGATTTCCTAAATCCATTCTCATTAAATGAAAAACACTAAAATAAATTGCCCAATTTCACTAATTAAATAAAAAACCCCTTTTTGCAAACAAAGAAAGAAATCTATCCTATCTGACACTTCACTTTCTCGATTATTTTAATAAAATAATAATTTCCTCTATTCAATAAAAATATCCATTTCCCCTAATAGATTATTTTATTCAAATAAATTATTCCTTTTATATCTCCTATTGTGCATATTATGCATGTCACTAATTAATTAAAACATTATATATCTATATATATTTTAATATATACACATTGAATATATACATAACCATATATATATGATTATGTATATACGAATGTATATACATTGTATATATAATATAATTACTTATACCAAAATACATTTTAAATAGAATAAAACATATTAAAACAATATTTATTATATATAATATATAAATATTATATATTTTAATACATTAAAATCTAAAAAGTCCAATGAACCTAATATATGGCAAGAATTTTTAACTATTCATTTGGGAGGGGCGGACAAAAAGCAAGTAATGCATAGGGTTATTGGGGAGAGGCCGACTGTACAACCATGCCTTCCCATTCAAATAGCCGCAACCAACAAATAGTGGGGAGGGTTGTGGAGGGCTATCTCCATAGCGCTGCTCCCATAAGGGGGCAACGGTGGGGGTAGCACTCCCCATGCCCCCCTTCACACAATTTTTTTATTAAAACACTTCCCAGCAATAATAATTTCATCCAACCAACACAACATTAACATGAATACGTCGTACGACAATTAAAAAAAAATTCTAGAATTTTAACAATTTTAATATTGTATAAAGTATATATATATAGAGTAATATATATATGTGTGTATATATATATTAATATAAATTTGATTATTTAGATACTGTAATTGGAAAGATAATTTCCAGAATGAGTTCTACAGGTAAAAATTTACAAACATCACGAAAAACCAAAATTCAGAGAGAAAATTCTACAAATCATTTTTCAACCAAACACCGAGATTTCATTTTTGCAACTATCTGAAAAATGAATCTTAAAAGAAGAGCAAAAAAATTCATACAATTAATTTCACAGGAATTTTCCTGAGAAGATTTCAACCTAGAGGAGAATTTTTCCTACAGAACTAAATTTCTTCCAGATCCCTAAGTGTTTCCTTCTAGGTTAATCTAAATTCACAATAATACCAATTTACAATTTTGCTATGGTTTCACAAAGAATTTCAACCTACAGAGGAAATGATTCTATAGAGAAAGAGAAATTTATTTACGACAATACAATTTTTAACAAAAAACACAAACTTAAAAGTTTGCACAATAGATCTATTCCACATAAGATCTAAACTAGAAGCTTTTCAATTTAAAACTTAACAAAATCTTAAGAATGAACCTGTAGTCCAATCCCTATGAATTTGTAAATTTGAAGTAGCACCTCCTCAACAGATCCAAACGATTTCCCTAGATAGATAATAGCTTCCTTTAGAATAAAACAATTTCCCAAACACAACAACAATTCTCGAGAACAACTTTTTCTAAAATTTCAAGAACACAAAATCTCTTTCTATAGAAATTATTCAAATATTTTTCCCGAACCCCCAACAAATCACATAAAACTCTTTTTTTTAATCTATTTCCCAATAACCCAAAAATATCCCCGTGCTTCTTCCGTGAAGAAGCTTCCAACTTCTTCTGTCAAAGCCACAATCTTCTCCCCGAGAATAAATTTCCAACAACTCATTAATTCTTCTAACACATGTTAAAAATCATAAAATATCTCTAACAACCCATTTTCCATAAAATCCTCCAGAATATAAAATTAAAATATTTAATAATTACAAAATATTTACTATTTCAAATTTAACTTAATTAACCAATTTAATTAATCAAGAAATAATATAATCCTAGGATTAAACTATTTATCAATAAAATTAAATTAATTAATTTATTAATTCAAAACTTCTAACATTAAAATAAGATTAATTTAATAATCAACTTTAAATGATTAAATTCCCTTTTTAAACTTTTCAACATAAACAAATTTTAACAAGCAAAATAAACAACTTTTAACAAGAAAAACTGACTAGACTCGATGACACACTGAGACTAGGGTAAAGGCTTGACACAAGAATCCTAGCTACTATCTCCCAATCAACACTACCGTTGGGTTGACATGTTCAAACTTGTGAAACTAGGTGGAGTCGATGTCCTATACCTACAAACCTGTAAACAAGGCATATATATAACATGCATATAATTATCATCATAAAAGAACATGCCATGAAGAGGGAATCCCAGAATCACAGGGTGCTCACAAGGGAGTGATGCAATTTCATCCCCTTCACCAATACACTATCACGAAACTGACAGTTCTAACATACATATTCTACTCATCTGCATATAACCATGTTATTCCAAATAATCATTATACTAATCAAAGACATTTCAAATGATAACATCAAAGTAGAGTAACATCGCATCTTAACATATAATCCACATCACTCTATACACAGCGATAAAAAATATAAAGCATCATAATCTAAACATAAGAGAAAAATAGAGGGGTGTTACATTCTCCCCCCTAAGGTTAGGGTTTCTCCTAGAAGACTACAAATACCCCTAGTACAAACTCCATATAATCACACATAATAAAAGGTTCCTAAAATGAACCACTCTATACCTCAACATAAAAACAACAGTAACCAGAGTCATAATCCTCTAAGACAAATAATCTACCAATCCAAACAACCAACATGGTGCAATAACTACCAACAAAGTCTCAAAAACACATAGCCTAACATAACAAGAATCAATGCAGAGAAAACAACACTGAAGGTACTTCCTCAACCTCTTGTACTGCAAGATTTCCACAAGCTCCCGAAATAGCTGCATGTCCACTACCAGTAACCTCCACATTTGTGCCTTGATGATCTGCCCGACGATGATCAACCACTACACTTGTTCCTTGAGTCCTTCCTACATCATTCCTTGCTGGCTCTGTAGCTTCTGATCTCTAACTGAATCTAGGTGTGTTCCTTTGAGGACATTGTCTAGCTATGTGGCCCTATCGGTCACAAGCGCAACATCCTATACCTCTACCTATTGCAACTTGTGTGCTTTGAGCTTACTAGTCGGGATGATGGATCTAGGCTCATAACCAACTCTGAATTATCCTATGCAAAACATGATCACCCCAAAACCCGAAGCCTAATGCATACGCCCTATCAAAAAGAACACCAATCATCCAATTCTAAAACTCCAAACCTCCGTAAGAATGATTTTTGAGCAGAGAATGTGCCCTCAAAATGTCCATCATAATTCTTGCTAAAACATAAATATTTCTCCTCCTAGGGAACCTTTCCCTTTCCCTAAATACCTATCGACCACCCTCCTGTCTAGGGCCAAGCCAAGTAAGAATCTCCTCAAGCAAAGAATGTAACTGAGGACCTAGGTGCTCCTCACGATCATTCTCATGGGGACTCAAAAAAGAAGAGTTCAGATGATCTCCTCCACGACCACCTCTCCTAGGCATCCTATACACACTATCCAAGAAAGGAATCACAACCAGAAGGTGAAATTAACATATAGAAACTCATAAATCAAGCACCATACTTAATATTAAACATACATTCTACACATACACACCAATACACATAATTGGAAATCACAACACAAGGCCACACATGGGTCCATCTAGACACAAAAAAGCAACATACTAATCCATGATACAATAATCCATGAACTAAGAGAAAATAACCATCTCACATAAACCAAATATCACAATTAGTGGCTTGATGGTGTTAGGCCACACATGAGGTGAGACCATCCAAACAAGACCATAATGACTTGTCTCTTTTTGTATAAGGTGATTAGCCTCCAAGAGATAGTCATCACACATAGGTGGGTAATGGATTCTAGCTGCATAACAACCTCACATACCCCCATCCTCAATGTTTCCTACATCTACTTCCTCATACACACTCACCAAGTCCGCCTCATACGTCCTTGGAGAGGATTCACATTACAACACATTGCTGACATTAAAACCATCAAAGATAACTAGTTTAGCCACCAAAGTCATAAAGAAGAGAAAATTCAAATTGAATTTCGACAGTAAAGAAAAAAATCTGCATAATTTCAACACTAAATCAAATATAACCACTAGGGTTATAAGAAAATAAAGTCACAAGTTGTGGCTAAACCTTCACAATCAAATATAACAAAGTGTTGGTCTTCACAATCAACTAAAGATTATCAATAACTAAAAAGAAATTTCACAATCTTTAAAATTGCATTGTACAACACTGTGTGAATAAATACTAGCCACCAAATGAGGAAGGAGGAAACAACATCTGACTATAGTAATATCCCTCATGTGGTGTGGAGTGAGCACACCATCCACATGACCCTGAGTGTATCCATGACTATCACGTCGTCACTCGAACTGGTCATACGCCAACCGAAGAAGGCACGTATTGGTCGTATGCCAAGTGGTAGTGTGTCTATGGGTCCACAAAAGTAGGCACGTGCATAACACACCCCACATGGCACTACCTCATGGAGAAGGTGCACACAAGCACTCATTGTAGCTAGAGGTATACATGGCTAGGATCTACTCATATGCTACCCAACCAACACGGTCGAAGCAACCATGAGGATCCCTCTACAAGTGTTTGAGGCCGCATAACGCTCATCACACAAGTAGGCTATCAAAGATAATCTCATAGTGTGCCTTCATGTGTCTAAGAATGTGGCATTGTGTAACATGAAATCATCACCATCACTATGTTGGAACATCAATGGGGTATGGCATCATACTTATTGCATCATATCGGAACACGTGCAAATAAAATATATCATAGCATCATCACCAACACTATGTCGGAACATCAGTGAGGTGTGGGATCGTATCTATTACATCATGTAAAACATGTGCAGATACACTAAATATATAATGCAAAAATGATGATATCAATATGGGGCTACCTGAGCTTCACCTCTCATACGGACGAGGTTTACTCGCTAATGCCAGATCAACATCCCTACGGATGGCCAGGAATATACTAACAAACCTATGTTGTTGTACTCAAATTTGTGGGGAATAGGTTAACACACATGGATCAAGTATCCTGATCCATCAGAGGGGAAATTAGTGGATACGTTTCCTCAGGATTGGTTGAGCTGAGACGCTTTGCGTCGCAATATGCGTACACTACACACTCCGCCTAAGGAACTTTGTGGTTGCTACTATCCCTTTATGGATTGAGGGGCTAGAGAACCAAAAGAAAAAGAATCTATGAAACTAACCTTTGGTTACTTTTATATATAAGTTTCAACCAGGCATGGGTTGGCCCTCAATCAGGTAATAAAAATGCAAACACATATTTTGGTATGGTAAATTCCACATCAAAATGCAACTTTTCCCGATGGATGGGTACCAAGTATCACCATTCCATGGGCATACAAAGCAAGTACAGGGTATTCACAACACTCAACCAATGTACAGTTACGGGTTCCTTACATTTACAGGGGGTACAATTACATACATAATCCCATAGGAGCATCCAATTCCATAACCCATAGGATACGTATCATTACTTTCCATCCATAACCTTTAATTAGTTTTCTTTCACGCTACTCTTTTCCACAAAGTACATCATGCTAAAAATCAAATCCATGAACACATGATCACTTAACCACTCCACTAACAGATTCACAAAGAAAACATAGTAGAATTAAATGTACCCAGAGTACCCAGTGTATGAACCTAGGGCTCTGATACCATGTGTAATGTCCCGCCTCATAACCCTAGAGGAAGTTGCACCAACTATAGAAGCATACAATTTTTTTTTCTTATTTAAGTGCAAAGTTATCAAGAAAGGTGCACTAACTATCACAACAACCTCTAAGGCACGAGACAAGGTTACATATAAATCCATAACATATACATTACTCATATAAAGCATTTAACTAATTACTAAACAAGAATTAAAGTACATTCATTCAAAGCATTTAAATTACATCACATAGAATAAAAATACATCAAGATCCAGATTTCATTAATTTACAAGTAAGGTTTACAATACTCATTCCCAAAATGAGGAAGATCATACCTAACTATTAAAAATTACAAGATTCCTCCTTGAAAAAAATTGAGAAGTAAAAATTCTAACTGATACAAAAATACATCAACAAAAAGAAACATATCTGTTGGTGCCACCGTGAGCTCTCCAACTAGAAGATCTCACCACCACAAACCAAAGAAACAAGACCCAACAGAGTAAGGTGCACATTCCACCCAACCAAGTGGTACCCGAAGGTCCACCCCCCATGCTTGGAGATAGTAACAAGGTTCCCTAGGAAATACCATCTACTACTAGACATTGACTAACACATAAATGAACTTAACATAAACTAGTACACTACTAACTCAAAGGATACAATGCTACCAGAGTTAAATAACTAGTTACACTAGTGAACCATACATACTGCTAACCTAGGAGAAGTGTCACCACAAAGGTGCATGGGTTACTTGAAAGATCTTCCCAGACCTTGACCCCCATCAAGAATCACTCTCCTACTGTCAACATGCGAATCAAATCCACTCCAAACCAACAAAGAGGCAACAAATCCCCATTCGTGGAAACCGGGTAACTCGCTGAAATGACTCCATGCACTACCCAAGGGAATTAAAATGGGCTGACATTACAATACAACATCCCCCAAATCCAAAGATTCTTCTGGAAGACTTACAATTGATTAACTAAGACATAACCAATTTCCCCAAAATGTACTAAAAGAATTCAAATCCAAAGGCAATCAAGACAATAAATAAGTCTAGCATTTGGATTTCCTAAATCCATTCTCATTCAGTGAAAAACACTAAAATAAATTGCCCAATTTCACTAATTAAATAAAAAACCCCCTTTTTGCAAATAGAGAAAGAAATCCATACTATTTGACACTTCACTTTCTCAATTATTTTAATAAAATAATAATTTCCTCTATTTAATAAAAATATCCATTTCCCCTAATAGATTATTTTATTCAAATAAATTATTCCTTTTATATCTCCTACTGTGCATATTATGCATGCCATTAATTAATTAAAACATTATATATATATATATATGTAGACATGGAAAATGTACAATTCTATTCGGCACACTTGATCCTGACTACTAGTGACATTTCTTCCTGAATCACACTCTCAGCTTATCATCACCTTTTGTCTCTTAATTAAATAAATCATTATTTATTTGATTAAGTCCTTCTCCTATGTTGATTAAATTAATCAATTTAATTTAATTAACCTTATACCTCTGTTTATTTAAATAATTCATTTTATTTAAATCAAGTCTCTAAAGTCTTCTTATTAAATTGAATAAATTAAACCTTATTTAATTTAATCTAACATTCTCCCCTTTAGTTAAATAAATCAAATCATTTATTTAATTAATCCTTTTCTTCTCAATTCTTGATTTAAATCAACTCATAAATTTGAGTCAAAATTGTCAAATCATCTAATCTCTCATTTAATTGATCAAATCTTGATTAATTTAATCTCAATCACTAAAATCCTCTAGAGAATGCAACTTGCACATGAAAATAGATTTAATCCATTTATTAAATCTCTATTTTCTCTCAACAAGGAATAAAGAAGGAATATTCCCTCAAGTTTAAATTCAAAAAATCCAAGTGGATGGGTACTTCCAACAAGGCATTCACTCCTCTTACATGTCCTTATGCATTGAGCCAAGTGACATTAACTCCATTTCTTTCTTCCTCCAACATGTCACATTCAAATTTCAAATTTGAATCTCATAGCATTTATCATGCACATTGACCAAAATGTGCTCATTCCTCAACCATTCACATCTTGATAAGTGGCACTTGGCCATTAGACGTTGAATGATCCCACATTGCTTATTTTCACTCTCTCTTCCATTTTGAAAATCTATAAATGATAGACTCTTCCTCTCATTCTATCATCCACAATTTGAGTAGACTTATTACACTCAAATCCATCTTCAAGCATAGCCATTTTCATCTCTCTATATCAAGCTCTTAGCAAGGTTATGCAGGAATTCAACCAAAGTGGATCAAATCACTATCAAGCTTATAAAAGAGTTGGGAAAGGGTTGATTTCAACACATCAATTGGCACCAAATCCCCCATGGGATCAAGAGTTTGCATTATTAATTAGGATTTTACTTGTCTTTCATATCTTGTTCTTCATTTTCCTAGTTTGATCTTTGTAAACGGATTTCATGGGGAACCCTTGTTTTTATCTTGCATATTGATCTAACATTGTGTTTGTTTGTTGTATTTTTGCAGGTACAAACTAGGGGTTCACAATATATATATATATATATATATATACACATTAAATATATACATAACCATAGATATATGATTATGTATATATATTGTATATAAAATATAATTACTTATACCAAAATACCTTTTAAATAAAATAAAACATATTAAAAAAATATATTATATATATAATATAAATATTATATATATAATATAATATTATATATTTTAATACATTAAAATTTGAAAAGTCCAACGAACTTAATATATGGCAAGACTTTTTAACTATTCATTTGGGAGGGGTGGACAAAAAGAAAGTAATGTGTAGGGTCATTGGGGAGAGGTCGGCTGTACAACCGTGCCTTCCCAATGCCGCTCCCATAAGGGGGTGACAGTGGGGGTAGCACTCCCCATGCCCCCCTTCACACAAACATTTTATTAAAACACTTCCTAGCAATAATAATTTTGTCCAACCAACATAACATTAACATGAATACGTCGTACGGCGATTAGAAATTTTTGCTGGAATTTTAACAATTTTAACACAATATAAAGTATATATATATATTTAGCAATATATATATGTGTGTTTGTATATATATATAGATATATATATTAATATAAATTTGATTATTCAGATACTGTAATTGGAAAGATAATTTCTAGAATGAGTTCTACAGGTAAAATTTTACAAACATCACGGAAAACCAAATTTCACAGAGAAAATTCTACAGATCATTTTTCAACTAAACACCGAGATTTCATTTTTGCAACTATCCAGAAAATGAATCTTAAAAGAAGAGCAACAAAATTCATACAATTAATTTCACTAGAATTTTCCCGAGAAAATTTCAACCTAGAAGAGAATTTTTCCTACAAAATTAAATTTCTTCTAGATCCCTAAGTGTTTCCTTCTAGGTTCATCTAAATTCACAATAATACCAATTTACAATTTTTCTATGGTTTCACAAAGAATTTCAACCTACAGAGGACATGATTCTATAGAGAAAGAGAAATTTATTTACGACAATACAATTTTTAACACAAAACACAAACTTAAAAGTTTGCACAGTCAATCTTTTACAAAGAAGATCTAAACTCTAGAAGCTTTTCAATTTAAAACTTAACAAAATCTGAAGAATGAACCTGTAGTCTAATGCCTGTGAATTTGTAAATCTGAAGCAATGCCTCCTCCACAGATCCAAACAATTTCCCTAGATAGACAATAGCTTCCTTCAAAATAAAACAATTTCCTGAACACAACAACAATTCATGAGAACAACTTTTTCAAAAATTTCAAGAACACAAAATCTCTTTCTACAACAATTCTTCAAATATTTTTCCTGAACCCCTAACAAATCACAGAAAACTTATTTTTTTAATCTATTTCCCAACAACCCAAAAATATCCTCGTGCTTCTTCTGTGAAGAAGCTTCCAACTTCTTCTGTCAAAGCCACAATCTTCTCCTCGAGAATAAATTTCCAACAACTCTTTAATTTTCTAACACATGTTAAAAATCACAAAATATCTCTAATAACCCATTTTGCATAAAATCCTCCAGAATATAAAATTAAAATATTTAATAATTACAAAATATTTACTATTTTAAATTTAACTTAATTAACTAATTTAATTAATCAATAAACAATATAATCCTAGGATTAAACTATTTATCAATTAAATTAAATTAATTAATTTATTAATTCAAAACTTCTAACATTAAAATAAGATTAATTTAATAATCAACTTTAAATGATTAAATTCATTAAAGTCCTTTTTTAAACTTTTAACAAGCAAAATAAAGAACTTTTAACAAGCAAAATTGACTAGACTCGATGACACACTAAGACTAGGGTAGAGGCTTGACATAAGAATCCTAGCTACTATCTCCCAATCAACATTATCATTGGGTCGACACGCTCAAACCTGTGAAACCAGGTGGAGTCGATGTCCTGTACCTGCAAACCTGTAAACAAGGCATATAGATAACATGCATATAATTATCATCATACAAGAACACACCGTGAAGAGGGAATCATGGAATGATAGGGTGCTCGTAAGCGAGTGATGCAATTTCATCCCCTTCACCAATACACTATCACGAAACTGACAGTTCTAACATATATATTCTACTCATGTGCATATAACCATGTTATTCCAAATAATCATTATACTAATCAAAGACATGTCAAATGATAACATCAAAGTAGAGTAATATTGCATCTTAACATATAATCCACATCGTTCTATATATAGTAACAAAAAATACAAAGCACCGTAATCTAAACATAAGAGAAAAATAGTCTACGACTAACTAGGGTAGTGTACAACAATCCAGTGCACCTTTAGGTGACAGAAGTTTTGGACGTAACACATGGTGTTTTTCTTGCAGTCAAGAGGGCCACATTGCTAGGCTTTGTCTACAAAGGAACACTACTGGTTTTGGTCAGGGTACAAAACTTTCTGAGCTGACAGTAGGTGATATAGGCAGGTCTCACCGAGCATTTACTGTGGTTGATAACCACCAGTTTCGACATCAGGGTGCAGTTGCAGAGGCGTTTGGTAGTGAACGTGCAACACAGGATACTCACCCTCAAGGTTCGATATATTGAGAAGGTGAGGGTCCAGTGTGATTTGAGGGATGATACTTCTGCTACCTGGGAGGATGTAGCTAGGATGAGGGAGCTTTATCCCTATTTTTTTGTAGGCTTCCAGGAGTAAGGCTGACCCTAGGAGGGGAGGATCTAGCACCCCTCTATTTTTCTCTTTGTATTAGATAGTGTTCTACTCTATTTTTCTTTGTTTCTATTAGCACTTAGACTTTGATATACTATGATGCTTGATTATTATTTGATCACTAGCTATAGAGCGATGTGGATTTTATGTTATGATGTGATGTTATCTTGTTTTGATGTTATCATTATGGCATGCTTTTGATTACCATAATGGTTATTTGAGTTAACATTTTTATATGCACATGAATAGATTATTGATGTTAGAATCATTAGTTTTGTGATATTGTATTGGTGAAGGGGATAAAATTGCACCACTCGCTTGCGAGCACCCTTCGATTTCGTGATTCTCTCTTCATGGTGTGTTCTATTGTGATGTATATATGCATGTTCAATGTATGCCTTGTTTATAGGTTTGCAAGTACAAGACATCGACTCCACCTGGTTTCATAGGTTTGAGCCTGTCCATTGCCCAATGGTAATGTTGATTGGGAGATAGAAGTTAGGATTCATGTGTCAAGCCATTACCCTAGTCATAGTGTGCCATTGGTTCTAGTTGGTTTTGTTTGTTAAATTTTGTTTAATTTTGCTTTGAAATTATTTATGTTGCAAAGTTTGTAAAAGGTAAATAATGGATTTAAAATATTCTAGATGATTATTAAGTTAATATGGTTTTTAATGTTAGAAGATGGTAATTAATTAATTTAATTTAATTAGTAAAATAATCTAATCTAAGGATTATATTTATTTTATTAATTAATTAAATTAGTTGAATTAAGTTAAATTAGAAATGCTAAATATTTTAGAAATTATTAAATGTTTTAATTTTTAAAATATCTTGAGGATTTGGTGCAATTTGGTTTTAAAAGATATTTTGGGTTTTCAACATGTGTTGGAAAAATTTGTGAGGGTTGTTGGGAAAATTTATTCATGAGAGAAATTAATGGTTGTAAGGGGAAGAAGTGAGAAGCTTCTTCACAGAAGAAGGAGAGAGGATATTTGGTGTGGGGGAAAAGGTTTTAAGAGTTAAGTTTTGGTTATTGCATGCGGGTATTGAAATTTCAAAAATATACAGTCACGGGAAGTTTTTGTGTTCAGGAATTTTTATTGTTTTGGAGGAAGATCTCGTTGATCTTGGAGAAAATACTTGGATCTATGGAGGAAATGCTATGTCAATTCACATCTTCTGAGGCGTTGGATTTCAGGTTCCTCTTTCAATTCTAGTTAGTTTCTTATTGGAAAAAGGTTCTTAGTTTAGATTATATCTGGAAAAAGATTGTTTGTGCAATTTGTAGAGCTTTTGAGTGTAAAAATTGTAAATGTCGTATGTGAAATCTTCTGTGAAAATGAAATCCTCTGTACAATGAAATCTTGTGTTGAATCTATTGCAAATTTTAAATTGGGATTATTGTAAACATAGAAGAACCTAGAAAGGAAAATATTAGGGGTTTGGAAATTGGGAAGAAATTTAGTTTTCTGTAGAAATTTTTCCTGTAGGATTAAAGCTTCAGGAGAAATTTCTTGTAAATTGTCTGTATGAATTGTTATCGTTCTTTCTCTTTTAGATTTGTTGTCTGGGAGAATTTAAAAGTATCCTTTGTGTTTTTATTTGAGAAATTTGTTTGTAGAAATTTGTTTGTAAGTTTTCTTTTTGGAAGGTTTTGTAAAGGTTTCCTATAGATGGCCATTTTCGAAAATAATTTTCCCAATTAGAGTATTTGTCTTGAATTCTATATATATATATATATATATATATATATAATATATATATATATGTATATTTATTTATCTATATTGTGAAATAGTATTCATATCCCTATAGAAATCAATATCAAAAATATTGGAACTCTATGTTTTATTTTCGTACGGAGATGAAAGCTTGTTTTTAATCGTTGTATTATTTTTTTAAGGCAATATAAATAAAGTTTGTTTAGGGCAGCCAATGGCTAACCCAACCAACTCCCATGGAAGGGGAGCCAGCTATGGATGCAGTTGGCACCCCTAGACATGGGAGCCGGCTATGGTAAAGGCCGACATCCCTACCTATTTTCGTCGGCCCTTACTTTTGGACGCAACCATGGTATGGCTTATTAATCCCTGTTTACTGTAATTTTTAACCAATGGAATTTGTGATATTTTGTCTGCCATTGGGGAAATTGCTTGGTGGTTTCGATTTTATTATGTTTGATAAAATATGTTATATGCAAATTCATATATATATATATGTGTATATATATTCATACATATATTATATGTATATATAAATATGTATATTTATGAATATAAATATGTATATAGTTAGATTTAAGTATATATTTTATAATTTGTTATAAAGAATAAATCATAGTATAAATATACATATATTTAAAATATATATTTTGAATATGTATTTTAGATATATAAATTTTATTATGTAATATTGTTGGGTATTAAATAATTAAATATATAAATACATATAGAAGTATATTCATTATATAAATGTATGGTTATTTTTAGGTGCATGTATTAAGTGGGTAGTTAGAAGATTTAAATGAAATGAGCTATAAGAAGAAATGGATATTTTTGTTAAAATTAATTGAGGTAATTGAAGTATTAGACAAATAATTTCCTTGCTCTGGTTGTAAAGGGGTTTTGTTTAATTTATTTATTTGGGGCAATATTTTACTGCTTTTCACTTAATGAAATTGGATTTAGGAAATCCAAATGATAGATCTATTTCTTGTATTGATTGCCCTTTTGTATCTATTTTCTTCTAGTTACATTTTAGGGAAAATTGGTTAAAGTCTTAGTTTATAGTTGGTAAGTCTTCTAGAAGAGTCATTGGATTTTAGAGTTGTTGTATTTCGATGTTAGCCTTTGATTTCCCTTGGGTAGTGCATATAGTCTTTTTCAGTGAGTCACCCGTTTTCCACAAACGGGGATGTTTTGCCTCCTAGGTTTGGAGTGGAATTTGTCATGTTTTGCCTCCTAAGTTTGGAGTGGAATTTTTCATGTGTTGCCTCCTATGTTGGAGTGGATTTTGTCATGTGTTGCCTCCTATAGTTTGGAGTGGAATTTATTATCCATTGTTGTGCAGTATGTTACTCGTGGTGTCAATTTTTGATCTGTGTGTTGTCAATAGGAGAGTGGCTTTCGTTAGGGGCCAGAGCCCTAAAGAGGTAAATTGGGTAACCTTTCGAAAGTAGTTAATCAAGAAAAAACTTAATTAAAGTAATTAGGGGATTGGGTAGTAACTCATACTAAGTAAGATAAGATTGCCTCACTCATGGACTCAAGTGCTCGTTTGGGATTGGGATGAGTGAGAAGGCCTGGAATGGCGAAGGTCATCTGCCCTATCTTTTCGAAAGGTATTTTGATCCCGCATGATTGAGAATGGGGGCCTGGGATCGGTTGAGGTTGTCAGGGTTTAACCTGATAGGGGTCGGTAACCTATGAAGATCTACACTGGGTAACTCATGTCAAGCTGGTGTGATGACACTCTTCCTATGACAGTTGTCCATGTCATGTATGGTTTAGTTGACATACTTAATTATTGTAGCTCTGGAAGTAATGTAAGCAATTTTCAGTGTTGTATTTGTATTTGATTAAGTTTAGTTGTGTGTTAGCCTGCGTCTAGAGGTAGTAGGTCTTTTCTAGGATCCTTGTTACTATCTCCTAGCATGTGGGGTGGGCCTTTGGGTACCACTTGGTTGGGAGGAATGTGCACCCTACTCCATTGGGTCCCCTTTCTTCTATTCGAGATGGTGATATCTTCCAGTTGGAGAGCTCGTGGATTCCAACTTGCTTATTCCTTGCATTGATTATTGTTACAGATGACTCTTGTACTTTTATTACTCCTCAGTTGTATTTGAGGAGGTCTCATGTATTTTGTAACACATATGTATGATCTACCTCATTCTGGGAATGAGTGTTGTAAACCTTGTTTGAGAATTAATGTAATATTGGGATCTTGATGTATATCTTATCTATGTGATGCAATTTCAATGCTTGGAATGTATGTACTTTAAATTCATAAGTAGTTAATCATATGCTATGAATGTATTTATGTTTATGTTATGGGAATCAGATGTAACCTTAGTCTCGTGCCTTAGAGTATGTTGGCAATAGTTAGTGAACTTTTCATGTTATTATCAAGCATTTTAAAAGAAAAAAAAATTGTACTCTTTTGTAGTTATTGCAACTTCCTCTAGGGTTACGTGGTGGGGCATTACAAGATATGATATAAAATATTTGGTTTTGACACTAAATCTACTATTCTATACCAATGGTTTAGAGTTGTGTTGCATGCTATAGATGGACTGGTATAGAGAAACAAAATTCACAAATGTAAACTCCCATAAATTAAAGACAAAAATGCTCCTAATAAGTTCCTAAGTTTAATATGATATTTTATATAGATGGTTAATCTAAAGATGAATGTGTAATGAAAAAAGGTACATAAAGAGCTTTGAACTAAAATAGTTTGATTGAAGAAGTTCACAATAGATAAAAATTATCATAACAAATTAATTATTTCCATGAGAAACCTTGAGTGATATACATACTTCTATATTGCTGATCCATCCCTATAAGATGTATATTTGACTAAAATAATTTTCTCATTCAAAAGACACATAAAAAATGAGAAGAAAATATTAAATAACTAAATCAATATGTCAATATTTAATGTTCTTCACTTCTATAGTTTTGATGGATGTGTCATTCTGTTTTCCTATTGTTGAGATTGTTCTTTTTGACAAATTTTGATAGCTTTTTTTAATTTGGTCTAGATTATTATTGCAACCTTCATTCACACTATTTCTTTTATTTGTATTTATGTTTATATATATATATATATATATATATATATATATATATATATATATAATCTTTATATTAAACTATGATTGTATGATTTTAATTTTTAATTTTTTAATTTACAATTAAAATTTTAATCCTTGAATCATAAAAGATTTATCAGTATAATTTTAAAATTTTGTCTCTTAAACCATACCACTTAAAAATTAAACAACAAATATAATTAAAAAAAATCAAATGTATATCTATACTTGCCACTATGGGACAACCCATTGAGAAACACGTAATTGTAAGTGTTGATGAATGTGAAACTTTATAGGACAATCTCCTGGAAACTTTTCTAATATTCTATTTACTTATTACACATAGTATTTATAATCCTACCATATTTATATATAAAGTTAAAAAGCTTAAAATGAATTTGGATTAGAGATCATGAAAATGAGTATATCAGAGTATGTTTTATATTAGATATAAATTTTTAAGTTTAGATAAATAAATGAGTGGATATTAGGAAATAGTATTCTTGTTTAAAATAATATTTTATATTTTAATTATGATGATAAATCATACACTATTGAAATGTTGATTAAAAGAAATGAAATAATTAGAAGTATATTAATTGAATATATTTTATAAAATAATAATTTAATGTTAATAATAATAGAAAATTTAATTTAAAATAATTTAAAGAATAATTTGTATAAGATTATTTTTTTTAATGTAAGAACAAAAATTAATTTGTCATTTTATAGAGTCATTCTTTATTTTTTCTAATTTTTAATGTAAGAATAAAAATAATACTTATATATAATTATCGAGCCATATGAATTTATTCATAAATATTAAAAAGTTATGTTTAGTGTCATATTGTAATTTTAGTAACTAGATATCTATTAACTCTAAAGAATATTAATTCAAATATTTAGAAAATGTGAAAAAGTTTAAAATTATTTTTTATCATCATTAAACAAAATATAGATTTAACATAGGAAACCCTCTTTGTAAATATTCCTATAAAAATTAAGAAGCTTGATTGAAAAGTGAAAAAGTGAGCTATTAATTATAAATCCACTCAATTTTTCAAAATCTCGATGACACTCTTGCAGCAATAAAGAAGACCATTTTTGTAATGCTTGCTTATTTGAAATAATTATTGAAAAAACATAATTCAAAATATCATTCTACTTTGGAATTACAAATAACACTCATTGAACCCAAATAATTCCTTATTCTTAGCTTATTTAGTCCTCTTGGTTTCAAAATGGACTCAAGGAGTACCTTGGAAAAGGTTACATGGGCTTGAGAAGTACTTAATCTCAGTCTAATTCATTTTTTTCTCCAAGAACCTTGGTAATGTTTCTCTCCTTACGGTCTTATCTATTGGAGTTGATTCCTCAACTCTGCTACTCCCAAACATCACATGCAATCGAACACCTTTCACAAATAGAGAGAAAAATAATAGAATTATTGTAATAGCCTGAGCTCTATTGAAGTAAAAAGAAAAATAAATAATAATGAATGTGAATAATATAATTAATTACCCTTCATAAAGGATAAAGAAAGACTAGATGAAACCCTAGGTGATGATTAAATTATATCATGACATGCATTATTATCTTATGTCTTGAGACAAAAAACATATGACCTAAGTTACCTTAAGTATTCTAGTGCTAAAAGAGACCTAATAGTCAAATGATTAATTAGGAAAATAACTTTTTACTCTAACACCCCCTTAAGTGCAACTTAGGGAGAAGCTAAAACTTTTTGATGATAAATTCATAAAAGAAAAAAATGGTCCTAAAAACAAGGCCTAATGAGGTATACATACATACAAATGAAAAAATATCTCTCGCAACTGGAGAAAAAGAGAAAATATCATTAAAATAATCATCTCAAAAAAAGAGAAAGATATGAAAAAGTGAAGGAAGAACGACCCAAAGTGACCCCCCAAGGACAACTTCCAACATAGATATAATAGATATCCCCCTCAATAGGAGATAAATTATATGAAGGAATTGTTGAACACAATGATGTACTGAGAGGGGGGGTGAATCAACATAAATTAAAACTTAATCATTCCCATTTGCAGATTATTAACACATCATATTAATTGAAAATAATAGAATAAAAAACATGCATCACATAGAGACACCAAGATTTTTATGTGGAAAACCCAATGAGGGAAAAAAATCGATGATGGTTCTCACAATATATGTAGCTCATTGTTAACAAGAATTACAATGTTTTAAGGCTCGCTACCTATGGAATTGTAGACTAAGGTATACAACCTTAGAGCAAGATACAAAGGACCTAATGAGACTTGCTATCTTAGATCATGATACATGAAATTACAATGAGAAAATTGATTATGAACTACTATGAAGAGGTATCTAACACATGCTAATATTACATTCACTTTTTTGCACAATTAACCCTTCATACTGATTTCAGACACTTCATTTTTTTTCATTCTACTTATCATCAATCACTCTCAAATCCATCACTTTCACAAATAAATTTTATCTTCTATATATATCCCCTGCAACTACTCAAAACCTTTATTAGGTTGGCTCCAAGATGACCTTTAGAAGAACTGTTTGATATCACACTGGTTAGCTCTAATTATGTATAATATTTGCAAGAGAACCAATTGTGGGTTAACACATGGTATTAAAAGATCTAAACACATCATAACACATTCTCCAAAATAGAATTAACTAATCAAGATCAATTGTTGATGAAGGAGACAAGTCTGTAGCCCAAATAATGATACCATTACCAAAACCACCATCTTTTCACCTTTGCACTCTTGGCGAGAGACCAAAACTATCATACAAACCAAGAAGTAAGAATTGCATCTTATGCACAATATCTACTTAACCTTCTCTTGAAGAATCTGATCATCATATTCTGGCTCATATGATGAAACTGAACAAAGCATTTCAAACAAATTATAGCACACTATTATTCAAAAACTAAACTTGTGGACCACTTCACCGCTTGATACTGCTAAGTAGTATGCTTTGGACACCATTTAATATGTTTAAAAAACCATAAGTTAGATACATCAGTTCCAAAGGAATGTAGATCATTTTAGTAAGCCTTCATTAGCATGTTACTCTTCTGGAGCACAGACCAGAACACTGTTACTTGATTTCTTGGATATGACACCTTCATAACTTGAACAATATATCATATGAACCAAAAGACAAAATATTTTTCAATAGAAGGATGCAAATCAAAATATCTTGACTTTTTCTTGGAGTGTGTAATTTCTTAACAAAAACTTCAGCAACTTATCTACAAGTGTGGCACATATAACTAGAATGATATCAATGTAAAAATATTGTATGTACACCAAGACATGTATACCTGCATCCACAACATACGTAGATCATCATTTCATCCTAATATTGTTTGTTGGCTTGCACTCTGCACACCAACTATCTTCAAAGTATATACAAACTTCAACATACCCATTTGACATCAATGATAACTCATATTGAGTTGACATCAATAATAACACTTATTACCAACAATCTCTCCCTTTGTCATTGATGGAAACACACATACACATCTCTCACCCTTTGGCATCAAGGACAAAGGGCATAAAATCTTCTTACTTATATCAGACCAAAATTTGTACGAACTCCCCCTTACTATATGGATTCTAAAAACAATACTCCCCCTGAGATGGAGATGCTACAACATTTATTCTATGTACAAAACAAAACCCAAAAAGATACTACTGTACTCTGCAAAATTCATACAAAGACCAAAATTGTCTTAATTATACCTTTGTACCTTCCATAGAAGGCAAGATTTTCTTGTGAATTTCTTTGAGTTGTGCCAAGTTTGTAACCCATTTTTCTTTTGTTGAGACAAGAATATGATTTTGACATTCAAATTTTATGCACAAATCCTTAGCTTTATCTATACTGCATGGAACCTTCATCTTCAAAACAGTCTTTTCTACTTCCACAAGCATCCCGAATAGTGAAGATAGTCTCAAGTTGACTACTTCCCTCAACTAACTAAATTTCTTCTTTAGTTGATCTCTTTGATCCTAAAGCAGAGACATCAACACGTGAATATTTTCCAATTTATCTCTAGTGGATCCATCCTTGTCTTTTGATACATCATATATTCCAGCCATATGAGAAATCTATGAGTCAATGGAGTCAATATGATCCTTGATACTTTTGGTAGAATAGGCCATTTTAAGAAAAAATGATAAAGAGTAGTGCATTAATCAACACACTTCTTAAACATCTCTATGTTTTCTTGCAATTCATTGTGTGCATTAGCACACCGGTTAGATGCCTTAGCCAACCTTTTATCAAATATCTTTCTCAAAGTCTCTTTCTCTACCTTCTCCTCAATGTGTAAAGAGTGATGTTTAAAAGAATCCATTAACAACTTTAGTTTTTGCTTCGGAGGAAAAGATGAATCTATGTTTACTTCTGGTAAACCTTATTGAATTAGCTTTACATCACCATCTATCATTTCAATCTTCTTCAGTTGTTCTTGCATAATCTCTTTTCTTGTAGAAGTATGGAAGATATCACCAAACTGTAATTTGTGAAGGGGGGACATGTTTGACAGATCTACCTAACCTTCATGAGTGGGAATTTACAAAAGTTGAGGTGTTACCATAGGTTGGAACTGTATTTGCAAAGACAGTAGATCCTTAAACCAATCTAAATATGGAGAACTTTGATATTTATCCATAGAGGTATCATGATTCTCAACAACCTTCTCTTTTGTATCCTGAATAATCTCAGAATTATCTTCTCTCATCTACATATTTCTCCCTAAATCTTCAAGAGGAGCAACATTATATTCTAGAGGAGGAATACCCACTTCTCTTTGAATTTAAGTGCCTTGTACACCAATATTCATCGGAGGAGCAATATCCTCATTTCACTTTTCATCACCAATAGTCACATCGCCTTAAAAAAATTGGTAGATCTATGTTTTGATTAAACACATCAAGAATATCCTACAAGATAGTGTCATCTAGAGAAGCTTGATCCATACTCATCTTCATTTCCTCAAGGATCTTGGCTGTCTTTTCTTTGGACCCTTTCTCTTCTTATTTTTCTATCTTCATTTTGAAGATAGTTTTCACTTTATGTACACCTAGGATACCTTCTCCTTCATGATATCTGAAGGGTCCTTGCATTTCTTTCTGACCAGCTATATCTTTTTCATTATCTGGAGGTTCTTGTGAAACACCATCAACAATATTTTGCATCTCATCAATGATTTTCTTTGCAGTGACTTCAATTTCATTTAGAATCTTCATTTGTACATCTTCATCCATACTCAGTAGAAGAACTATTATTCTCTTGGTATGGAACTCTTTAGCTTGTCTCTTGATTTTTTTTTTTTTCCTTCCTAGGAGTCTGATATTCCAGACATATCAATTTCCTATTTTTTTATTTATTCTTTAGCTTTGATAGCTTCTTCTCTCCTTTGTCTTAGAGCCTCAACAAGGCTATCTGAAGCTTTGTTAACAATGTCATTGAAAGGAAAATTTTGTATGAGCATTGTTCAATGAAAATTTTCTCAATTGTTTTCTTATCTTCTGAGGGGACTTCTAAATGAAGCTCCATTGTACTATCTAGTAGACTGTATCCAACCATTCTATTCAAGATTTCTCCAAAATCAAGAGGACCATGTGTAATCGGAGGGGTTTTCTTAGCACTTCCTTCTAAAATATTCTTCGCCTTCTTTTGCACAAGAGTATCTTCTTCTTCAATTTCTTCAACATAATTTGAATCTTCCTCATTTATTTTCTCTCTTTTTTCCTTTCTTTTAGGCCTGGCATGCCCAACTTTGGTGGCCTTTTTCTCAAGAGAGATTACAGATGCTACTTTTCTTTTACTGCCAAATGATTGAGTGGAATTAGAGGGTTGCAGAGTAGGAATAGCAGTAGGAGAGAACCTATTAGATCTCCTTAGACCTTGACTAGCTTTTGAAAGAGTAGGTTTGACAGTGGAAACTTCCATAAGGCTATCTGATATGGTCTTTGAAAATGTGCCCAAAATTTTGTGAAGCTCCTCAATATATTTTATTTTACAATATCGCAGAGCACCTATCTCTTTAAGCACCTTTTCCACCTTCCTTTCAATGGCTTCCTCTCTCTCCTTTTGGTATATCTCATCCATAATTTCTCTATATGTGTCAAATATTTTTATTTTGGGATCCTTAGGTTTTGATAGCAAAATATCAAGATCACTGTTATGCCTTGCATAACCACCCCATCTTTTGCCTTGGTCAAAATGGGTCCCCCTTTTTGTTCTTCTGTCCTTCATTGCTTTTTCAACAAATTTTGGAGTTTTGTTTTCTCCAACAATTTTTTTTTCTTTTGTTGTTTGTCGGAACCAGAACCAGAACGAAATCAGGTTTGAAAATCATTTTAAGGATTCCATTCCGATCCCGGTCTCAGTTGTCTTTTCATTAGTCTTTTAGGTTTGTCTTTTCCAGAGTCAGAGCCGGAGTGGATGTTAAGTCCAATGTTTATTCATGTCTCGATTTTTTTCCCATCCTGCCTCCGCCTCCACCTTTTGGTTTGTTCGTTTGGACTTAAGATTGGTGATGGGTTTTCTTGTTTCGGTCTTCGTGTCTTTTATTAGCTTTTTCTTTCCTCTTTCTTCTTTGTTGGTAGAATTGGAACCGGAACCAAACTTGAAACTTGGAAAAAAATTCTAAATCGGTTTCCTTTCCTGTTTTGATCCCACCATTTTATTTTGTTGTTTGACTTTACTTTAGTCACACGACAGTAATGTGCCAATTCCCTCTGTAGTTCTGACTCCGATTTGTCACATTTATGACATTAATTACACGTGCAATACACGTATGAAGCTGCATTTTTAACCTTAATTAAAGATTAACTGGATGGTATCATCACTGTTTAAAGATTAAGGACGAACCAGAGCTGCGATTGAGCATTTGTGCATGTGATTCAATCAAGAGTGAGATAGTTGCATGTGGATTCACATCAGAGGGCTAGCCTATTTGAGTGCATTTGGAGGTAGGGTTTTTGTTCTTCATTTTTTTTGTTTTGCGTTTTGTTTTGTTTGGTCATTTGTGGTACATATGGATTCTGACTCTTGGTTTTCTTTCGAGTTCATTTTGTTCGTTTTGTTCATATTCTCTTTTGTTTTATTTTCTGGTTTTTGTTTTGTCTTTTTAAGTTTTTGGCTTTTCTTGTTTGTTTGTTTCTACAATAGTCGTTTTCACGTTTTACTCGTGACCATACCGTGATGCCCTGGTTTTCAGATGTGAATCATCTTCTATATTTCATTTATAAGGTTCATTGATTTACGGTTTTTCTTAAGGGTCCTTCGGCATAATCAATTTGATTAGTTTCGAATAGGGTTAAGTTTGTGCCCTAATTATTTTAAATCGAAGGGTTTTATGATTTAGGGTTTTTGCGCCTCTTGGTTTAAACTAGAAAATGATGCCCTAGTTACTGCGGTTTCCTCTCAGTCATATGGGGATGGTCTCGTGTGGTTGTTTTTGAGCCCCCTCAGTTTTTCATGACCTAGTCTTTAGGTTATGATGTCATTCGTTATCCTGTTGAAGTTTTCAGTGACGTCATAAGTGTTTTAAGCGGAATCGGAGTTGTTTTTTATCTTTAACCTTGATTTGTAGTAAGTATTGGTTACCATTTTCATTTCGTCTCTGATCCCGCTTCCAATAAGAAATGGGCTTTCAAAATGTTGTTAACACTGGTGGAACTGGAACTGGAATCAGACATAAATTTGAAATTTCTTCATGGTACCAAATCGATTTCCATTCCGATTCCAATTTCGGTTGCCATCCCAACAATGACTCTAATCCCATCATATGGTTTATTACAAACTCAATGCTTATTCTGGTCCTGACCTTGATAGTGTTTTTAAAGGATACTTTTTAGGATGTCTTCTGCCTAGTTCCGCCTCCGGTATGTATGGAAGGGTAAGATCTCTAATCATGTTTTTGTTATACTTCTTATAGATCTAATCTGGGGTTTTTATTGTAGGAAACTAAAAGATGTCTGGAGCATTAGGAGAGGCTTCTCAGAGGAGTCAACCTACATAAACTTCAAAGGCAACAACTAAGTCTAAAAAGGTTAAACCTTAACAACTCCCTTATACCTTGAGGTATAATCATCGGGGTCCTATTGTTACTGCTAGCAAGGTGGAATCTGATTGGGCCGATATAATTGACACAAATCTGGGTCCATTTAATCATGAGTTGTACTCAAAGATATTTGTTGAGGAGGTGATAGGAAGAACTAAAAGGATAGTTGAGTCTAGTTTGGCTCACATTACTATCTTTCCTCTATCAATTCAATATCCTAAGCTGACAATGACAATAGTTGGAGCTTATAATCTGGCCACTAGAAAATGTGTTGATTCGCAAGGCAATGTTATCATAGATTTGACTCCCCAAATGTTTCAATTTATGTTTAGTGTTCCTGATCCAAAGAATCTTGGACAACTTAATGAGGCAGAAGCTTTAAAGATATATAGAAATCATAAGGAGACCAACAAGGCTCATTTAAATAAGAAATGGTTAAGAATTGAGAAGAAGTCTCTAACAAAGCTTTCAAATCAGCCAAAAAGGGCAGAGTTCTACAAAGAAGTTGGAGATATTATAATGATGTTATCTAGAGTCTTCAGAAAGAGAGATTCTTTTCATTTTAAAGAATGGATGTTTCCATTCATTCAAACAATCTTGGATGGAAGACAACAGTTTGATTGGCCTATGATTGTGTCAGAAAGCATACATAATCAAATGATAAGAGTAAGGGAAACTAAGAGTTTATTTATGACCTCTTATGTCATTTATGCAGTAGCGAGGAGAGGCATCTTTCCAGGGTTAAACAAAGTGGGAGTATTAGGAGAAGCTGATGGGAAAAAGAAAGTATGGAATCATTATGATCAGCTATCCTTGCAGATCTTTGAATTGCATTATAGAAGAGTCAATGATGCATTTTTGTATGTAGTTATCAACCAACTTAATAGAGATGCAGGATATAGACTGAGCCAGGAGGCTATGGCATTCATTACAGAGTGGGGGTGTTAGTATATCTAATACCCCAATTTCACTTATTTCAGGATAGTTGGGTTTGAGGGTCATCCTCACTTTCTCCCTAGATGTTGCAGTAACAAAATAGTCTTAGTGGAGTTTGTTTACCAAGCTTTGGGGGTCAATGCAAAGTTTGGAATAAAGCATAAAAAAGGTTATCACAAGTTCCCCATGCAATTGGTTGAATACAGCTGCCCACACCTTGTGGGAGCTAAGGTTATTTGTATTGAGTTAATGCATTTGAAGTTGGGCCTATATACTGCCAGGAATAATTTTGATCCAAAGAAAAATATGAATTCCTTGCTTGCTTCAGTAGTTGATAAACATTTCAACCTATTGGAAGACTTCTGGAGTGATCTCCAAGATGAATATGACCCTAGGAAGAGAAATTATGAGAGGTTGCCTATCCCACTTATGGTAGAATTTGGGGTCAAAGTTGACATTCTTGAAACACTGTCAAATGATGGTGTAATTTTGGATCCTTTATATGAAGCACAAAATATAGGTACCAAGAACTTAGGCCCTGTGGATTGGGATGCGGAGGAGACAATGGATATCAAACAAATAGCTAGACCAGTGCTGGATAGGAGTATCCAATGGGTTTTACTCAGAACCAAATCTCCTTGGGGTCAAACTTCTAAGAAAGGGAGAGGGTATAAGAGAACCAAGAGGAGAATGCCTCCCAAAGAACCTTTAGAATTCTTCCCCCCTGATGTAGAGGAGTTTGAGCTTGAAGCTTTGACCCAAGAATTGCCCGAGGCACATGAAGGAGAAGTTCCAATGGGATCGATGCCCTCAACATCAGTCATGGGAGAATCATCTACCCAACTCCCTCATATAGAGAAAAAAAGTGGAGAAATGCCTAAGGGGACTCTCCATGATGAAGCTAAGACTTTAAAGGAAAAGGAAGCAAAGATGGAGATTCATGACATAGAAACAAACTCTGATGATACTTTATCAGATAAGGAGACACGAGAGGAGATTATTGTGGAGGAAATTGAGCATGTGTTGACAAAGGAGGATCAGTGGGCATTATTTGAAGAGGCTAAGAAAGCCTCAGATGCATAGGCACATGCTAAAGCTGTGGAAAAGAAAAAGGAAATAGATGCAAAGGCAGAAGCTGATGCAGTACTCCAACAATAGCAATTGGAGGCCAAGCAGAGGGCTGATGAAGTGATCAAGTAGCAATAGTAAAAGGAGCATGAGCTCAGAACAAAGGATGAAAATGACAGATTTGAAATGGTGCAAAAGATACATGAGCTAGAAGAAGAAAAGGCCAAACAAAGAAGAGAAAGAGAGGCCCTTGAGGCCAAGTTTAAAATGATTGAAGAGTCCCATAAGAAAAGAAAAGAAGAAGAACGCCTGCACAAGAGTAAGGATTATGAGGAGCTGGCTAAGCAACAACAAAAAGAGAAGGAAGCATCAGACAAACTCAAGGTCTTGGAAGAGGAAATAAGTAAACTACTTGAAGAGAATAGGTTCGAGGAAGACAAATTGAAAAAGGAGAAAGAAGATTAAAGGATACAAGAGCAAAGAGATAGGGAAGAGGCTGAGAAGCTTGCAAAAGAGAATGCAGAAAAAGAACAACAAAATGTACAAGAGGTTGATTCTCAACCTAGGGTTAATTTACTACAGCCATTATCTTCTACAACTATTGCCTCTTCTTCTACAGTAATGGATACTACTCTGAATTCTCCTACCTAGTTGAAGTTTGATCTTGAAAAGAAACAAATAGCTCCCCCACAACCTCTTAATTGGGAAGGTATGATGAAGGAGATTGAAAAGGAGAGACACAAGAAGAGGGCTAGAATTCTTCATTCCACAAGACTAACTGAGGTAGGGGAAATTATTACAGAATGTGCAATACTAGTAGTGGATAAAGATATGGGAGACATGTAGGTCACTGATTACCAACTAGGCACTGTCAATTTAGGAAGGCCTACAAGAAATCAGTAGATGAATCTGATTGATGTTGTAGCCTCATCCACTAAATCAAGGATGATGAAGGACAAAAAAAGAAAGGATGAGCTCAAATCTTAGTTGGATCAGTTGCATACCTTTTTGAGGGATGTTTTTGCTCCTAGATCACAAAAAATTGCTACCTTAGAGACACCAGTTTTTCTTAGCAAAAGGGAGGTTGATGATTTGGTGCAAATAAAGAATGAGGCTAGGATGATGGATAGATGGACATATAAGCTTAACCAGGAGGTAGGAGAGGTGTTAGTAAGTAGTTTTGAGATCCACAAGGCATCATTAGAATTAATAGAATAAATGAAGAATCATACTAAAACGTTGGAAAGGCAGGAGGAAGAATATAGAGGATATGTCCAGAGGATAAAAGCTATCAATAAATTTCCAAAGTCAATTCTTCTTGAGCAATCAATCCTTGAGGAAGACAATGCAGAATTCTTGGAAAAAGCCTCTAGCATAATCTGGCTCAGATCTGATTTTATATACAAGCATAGGAACAAAATCCAAGATGCTAGTAAGGATTTGAATGAACAACTTGATGAACTAGAAGTTGTTGTAGCTATTCTAGTTAATGTTGATATACCATTTAAAGAGGGCTTGCCTCTAAGTCAATTAAAGGAGAAATGGGACAATAGATTTCAAGAGGTTATGCAAAAAGAGGATGATGGAGAGGATCTATTATTAGATAGATTGATGGATGTCAGGGAACGAGTGAAGGCTGCAAGAAAGGAGTTGACAAAATTAAAAGACATGAATGGGTTTGGCTCCACAGAACTGAAGAGAATTAAATTTGAGGACAGCTGGATTGATGGGCTGGATATAGATATTCTTAAATAGGTCTTCTCTAGTTATGATGAATACACTCTGGAGCAAACTACACAAGAATAAGCTGGTAGTCTATTTTGGGCGCATGACTTTCCCCCCCTTCTTTCTTTCCTATTTCACAGGGCAATCAACATTGGAACTGGAGATCAACTAGTCTAAGTTTCTAAGGATATTTCAATTCCTTGATTAGAGGATCTCAGTTTTTGATTGAGAGGAATTTCTGCTTTGCACACCTATATGTATTTTTGGGTGCCATATTGTAAAGGTCAGCTAATGAGAGTAGAATTAGCCACCTAATAGTAGGAGATAGGAATTTCATAGCTTTAAGAGGATACTTTATTTTTCTTAAGTTACAGTTGAATATAGAATACACTTTTTACACAGTGTTATGTTGAAATTGAGTTTATTGGATGAGGTTAATGAATCATAATCTATTTGTATGCCAATGAGTTTGATGAAGCATAAATTTTTCTTATTTGATGAGAATCAATAGAAGGAACCAGATTTCAAAGATTATTTCATTAAATTGTCTATGGATGGAATTGTTACATGTCTATTGATCTATGTTATTAGTAATGAATGAAGAGTTTGTTCTTTTTTATATCTTAAAATTATTGTGATGAGTAATTGCGATGGTTAAACTAAGCACTATAGATGCATGCAATGGTATGGATTATTTTTTAAATTGCATCATGTTATGGTTTTCTTGATCTATTGAAGGAGAATTCATTGTTGAAAGCATATGTCTGGATATTAGAGAATTTCATTCATGTTTTACTGATTTATGCCTTGACTTATCTTTTTTTGTTTATTTAAACCCCCTTTTGTTAAGTATAGATTGATGAATATGTTTTTGCTTGCATTCCTTATTACCAGCAAAGGCCCCTTGAACATTATAGTTGCATGGACCAATTAGTGACACTAGACAGTTGAGAACAAACTACTAGGACCTTGGGAGTTAGGCTACTATATGTTGTCTTTCTTTTTCAGGAGAAATAGAGTAGAAATATTTTGTTTAACGTTATTGTGTCATTTTCACCATCAACAATAACCTTGTACAAATTTTTCTTCAACCTCATAAAGTAACTCAAAAATCCATGAAGTTTTGGGCTCCACAACTTTCATAAACAATTATTTGTGTTTACCATGAAATTTATTTCTTCTTCATACTTCCAAACCAAACTGGAAGGTATCTTATATCTCCACTGCAACTCTGTTTGTAGATTCTTAAAGAAGCCCTAGTATATGATAGTATATGATTTTTCATCTTGAAAACTATCCATATTCTTCTTGATCTGTGTAGCTACCAAAGTGAATTTATCCCAAATTTTACCTTTGAAGCTAGGTAATTCATTTTGGAAGAAAAAATTAAGACATATGATCAAAGAACCAAATTTGAAGTTTTACTTGGTTTCCTTTTTTCTTTTTAGGTTCTTCACTAGATGTTCTGTCAATAGCTCACATAGATCAATATTAGTATTTTCCTTTACCATTTGATATGTGATGTGAATTGTTGTAACGGTAGCAGATTTGTGAAATAGATTTTGTATGCAATACCCATTGATGCATACTAGGCACTGAGATCAATTATAGCCTTTATTATTAGGGTTCTCTAATCAAAATTAGAACCAATGAGTTCCATAATGATTGCATTCTTTACAAATTTCAACACTAGGATTGGTCTGCAAAGACTAGTAAATAATCTAATGGCATCCTTTGAGATCAAGTATGGTTTGTCTAACCAAATAAAATCATCATGAATATGACTCAAGATGATTCTTACCCATTCCTCACTATTATAGAAGTCTGGAAAGTCTTTACAGATGTCCAACCCTTTTGCAGCAATGTTCTCATACTCTGACTTGTATCCTCCATTCTCATTTAGTAGCTCATGTCAAACCATTTAAAATGAAGAGGTGTGTTTAAGTTCACTCAAATGAGCATGGATGTAAATTCTTATATCCTCACAATACACAATGGCCACTGGAACTTTTAAAAAAAATTCATCTTTATCTACCTCCATTGTTGTGAATGGAAATTTCTTGTATTTGGGTTTTGGCTTCTCAATAACATTGATGAAAATTGGTGTAGCCATAATACCACTTTTAGATACTAGGGTTTTACAAGAAAAACTAGAAAAATATCTACAAAAACTATCATTAGGGTTTTCTCACAATGCATAGAGAGTCTTTTTGTCTTCCTCTTTAGAACTTGCATACACTTGATATATTCAAATGAGATTGATTTTGTTTAAATAGGAACTAATATGCCTCACACCAACCCTAGTCGTTCAACAATAAATGCCCTTATTTTCTCTTGACACTTAGTGACTTTTTATTGTCTGAGATATCATAGAGATCCATGATCCTTCAATAGTCTTCCACAGAAGGTGTATTTGCTTTAGAATCATAACCAAACAAATTCATGTTACTATTTATAATTATGTTGAAGACTTCAACTTCTCGTGCATTTTAGGAGTTTGATAGGATCTGCAATTGCAACTTCCCCTAAGTCAATACTCTCTCTTTAGTTATAAGAGGACTCATTTATACCATGCTAAGGTAAAAATTCATTCTTTACTTCACCTTCTTCCTTCTTCTTCCAAACTTTATTCATCTCTTTTTTTTATTAAAGACTAGAGTAGGAGATCTTATATTCTTTCCCTTCTAGAATCTTGCAATGTGTCATGGTTTATTGCAATTGTATTAGATGATACTAGCTTGTGGATTAATATTACTTCTTCTCACATTAAATATACACTTAGTAGCCCTATGACCAAACTTGTTGCATGTGTAATAGTAGCCATAGAAGGATTGAGAGAGCATAGCATTAATTTTTATTATCATTTTACTTTTGCATTTATTAGGGCCTTGTGACCAAATTTACTATAGACATGATACTGACCATGAAATGATTGAGTTTTCATAATATTATGTCTTAGAGGCCTGAAATATTTTTGGCTCATCTTGTTTCTTATACATTTAAGTGCCTTATGACCAAACTTATTACAAGTATAGCAATTTCCATTGAACCTGGTAGGAGAAGTTTGTTTAGGAGTAGGATTCCTGAAGTTCTTCTTTTTGCTTCAGACAAGAATGAATCCTCTTTCCTTTCTGCTATTATGATTTGTATTTTTATATTTAGATGATGTCTCCTTAGGATTTTTCAGAGCATGCATTTTCCTCCCTTGTTTCACACTTTCTTGCTTTGAATTTATCATACAATTTTTGTGATGAATTGATCATGGGAATTTTTCCTTTTTCAAAATAAAGTCCAAATTTTTCTTTTGAGTGTTTTTGAGAGCTGATTAACTCATTAATAATTTCAGATCCTCCTCACAATTTTAGACGTTTGTCAATTTTCTCTTTTTCTTTTTCAAGTTATTTTCTCAAGGATAAAATCTCTTCCTCAAGCTTTAAACATTCAACACTTTTATTATTGAGCTTGGTTTTCAGACAATCCTCTTTCCTTCTTCAACTTTGACTCTTAGGTTTGAGATCAAATCTTTAGCTTCTTTGGCTTTCATTTCACATCCACTTCCTCCTTCTATTTGAGCTTTCAGCTTTCCAATGTCTTCCTCTGATTCTTTAGCTTTTTCCTTCAACTTGTTAATTTTCTCTTTTGACTTGTCTAGCATGCACTCATATTTGATATTTTGCAATCTTGTTGCATCTAGATCTTCAAGAGCAGATCAAAGTTCTCCTTCAAAATCTACTACACAATCTTTCAAATTGATGTCCCAACCTTTAGGTTCAATTGATTCTAGATCTGGTTCTGGAATAATATATCATTGAAGTTTTCTACAAACCCCATGTATTTAAGAGTAGCATCAACCTTAGTTGTTAAGTTTCTCAAGGAACTTGGATTTGATACTAATTGTTGAACACACAGATGTATTGAGGGGGGGTGAATTAGTATAAATTAAAACTTAATCATTCCCATTTTCAGATTAACAACACATCACATTAACTAAAAAGAACATAAGAGAACACATGCATTACATAAAGAAACTAGGGTTTTTACATGGAAAACCCAATGAGGGAAAAACCACAGTGAGGATTAACTCCAATATATATAGCTCACTGCTAATAAGAATTGCAATGTTTTAAGGCTCACTACCTGTGGACTTGTAGACTAAGGTATATAACCTTATAGAAAGATACAAAGGACTCAATGAGATTCACTATCTTAGAGTAGGATACATGAAAATTAGAATGAGAAAATTGATTATGAATTGCTATGAAGAGGCATCTAACACATGTCGATATTGTAGTCATTTTTTCGCACAATTAACCCTTCACACTGATTTTAGACATTTCAATTTTTTTAATTCTACTTATCATCAATCACTCTCAAATACATAAATTTCACAAATGAATTTTTATCTTCTATACATATCCTTCACAACAACTCAAAACTTTTATTAGGTCGGCTCCAAGATGACCTTTAGAAGAATTATTTGATATCACATTGTTCGGCTCCAATTATATATAATATTTGCAAGAGAACCAATTATGGATTAACACATGATATTACAGGATCTAAACACATCATAACACATTCTCCAAAATAGAATTAACTAATCAGGATCAACCACTAATGAAGGAGACAAGTCTGTCAGCCCAAATAATGATACCATTACCAAAACTACCATTTGTTCACCTTTGCATTCCCAAGGAGAGACCAAAACTATCATGTAGACCAAGAATTAATATGTGTAGCTTATACACAATGTCTACTCAACCTTCTCCTAAAGAATTTGATCATCATATTTTGGTGCAAATGATGAAACTCACTAACATTATAGGAACAAAGCATTTCAGAAAAATTGTAGCAAAATATTATTCAAAAACTGAACTTGCGAACCACTTCACCTCTTGATAATGCTAAGTATTATAATTTGGACACCATTTAATATGTTCACAAAACTATAAGGCATATACATTAGTTCTGGAAGAATGGGGAATATTCTAGCAATCCTTCATTAACATATTACTCTTCTAGAGCACAAAATGAGACACTGTTACTTGTAAATTTCACTATAAACGGTTTGATGACTTGATTTCTTGGATGTGGCACCTTCATAACTTGAACAATAAATCATCTAAACTGCAGGATAAAATATTTCTTAGCAGAAGGATGTGGATCAAAATATCTTGACTTTGTCTTGGAGTGTGTAATGCCTTATCAAAAACTTCTACAAATTATCTACAAGTGTGGTACATCAATCTATAATTATATTAATGTAAAAAATATTATGTACACCAAGACATGTATACATACCTACACAACATACTTAGATCATCATTTCATCCTTATTTATCCTTATACTATCTTGTTGACTTTCACTTTGCACACCAACTATCTTTGAAGTATATACAAACTTTAACATACCCATTTGACATCAATGTCAACTCATATTGAGTTGAAATCAATGACAAAACCTATTGCCAATAGAACTAAAAAGACTTCAAAATAATAAATTATGAAGATGAACATAAAGAACACCATCGAAGCATGGAAAAGCTACAAACAAATGTCAAAAAATAATTGGTATAGTGCTAAAAGTTAAGAACATCATCTAAAATTGGGATAAAGATTAGGATTAAAAGGATAAAAATCTACATGAGTGTCCTGAGTGACACAAATTAAACAGTGGTTAGATGAATAACCAAGGCAATGTAATTATAAATTAAAAGATATAGATGGCACATCAATTTGTATGAGTGACCCAAATAATAATACTCAACCAGTGCATAATCTACTACAAGTTGAAAACATAGGTGGAGATATTCTAAATAAAACTCATCAAGTGAGGATGGAAGATCACCTCCATAAATATTTTTTTTACTGGTATGCATTCCACCTAATTAAAAAGCATGGATAACTAGTTGCTCTATCCACCTAGTATATAGTAATAAAATATACACATATATTTCATTCCAAAATGAAACAAAGGAAGCATTAAGCACCAATAATATGATACCCCCCATAATGTTGACAATAGAGAGGTTATGGAAGGTCCACTAAAACTATGTCACAATATAGTAAAGGAAGGAGAAGAAACAAAATTAGAACACATACAAGATATTACCTACAAATGAAAAGAGGTATGTAAAAAAAGACACACACACAAAGATAGAAAAGGTTGTGATTACAAGTAAAAAAAATTCACACAAAAAATTCCTCAATGACATATTATAACATAATATAAGTATAAAAATGGCATAATATGATGTGCAAGATCCAAAAATATATAGGTATGATATGTGACACTTTATCTTAGTGTATTTACAAATCAAGATGTGTATTCAATAGAGGCTTATAATTTTCAAAATAGGTCATGTTCTAAAATTACATATAAATCAGCTAAAATAAAGTCATCTCATACAAATAGAACTTTTAAAGAACCAAAATTTCCAAGTAATCAACCAAAATATAAAAGATACCTAGAGAAGATTCTAGGAAAGGTACATAGATAGCTACAGATAGCTCAAAAATAATTTTCCAACATTGCAAGAATTATGAAAATGAGAGATCCAAAAAAAATTATGAGATCAAGAGCCTAAAATGAATATTTAACTTTAACATGTGATAAAATGTATTAGTAGAAAAACCTAATTAAATTACATTCTACACCACTGAAAAAGTGCTCAAAACTATCCTTTTGATGATATTGTTTTTGCAAAAAAAGGTACCATATGCCAAAATTATGCCAAAAAGAAAAAAAGCTCCCTTTATGACTTACAAAGTAGGGCTAAGGTCCCCCTAGAGGTATCTAGGTGGTGAAATACTGGCTAGTCAGTGATGGTGGTAGTTGTGGTGGCACAATTGGCTAGAAAAGTAGTGTTTAGGTCAATGGTGGTTGACATGGTGGCCTATCATGCCCAGTGGTGAGTAAGTGGTGAGATCTTCCTTGGCGTACAGGTGGAAAAGTGTTGTTGAAGTGGTTGCCCATTGGTTGTTCCACTGGGATGAGAAAATACATGGGTTTAACCACTCGTAGTCTCCCTTGCTTGAATTTCGCCACCTAGGTAGAAAAATACTAGGGGTTGGACTTTCCATATGATCTCCACCCAAACTTAAAAAATACTTGCTAGATTTCCTAAAATCTAGCATTGCCCCAAATAAAAATTTGGAAAAAATTTTGACTATAAAATCTGAATGATGGCCTCAACTCTATATTAGTATATAATCATACACTAGTATAATAAATTAGACTATCACTGTAAAACTAAAAAATCATTACTATTTTAAAAAAATTGCTAGAAATTTGTTTGCTAATTCTATGGATTTTTTTCTAGATGTGGCCTTGTGATGACATAGGTTTAATGGAAATCATTATATGTCACCATACAATGTACATATTCTATATAGATGTGTGCATCCATACACTGTATAGGTTTTTTAGATGATTTGTGAATACCCCAAAAAATCTTTTCCTAATTTTCTAGACTCTAATTTTGACATTTGAACATGCAATCTCAAGGTTTTGGATGTTTTGGATGCAATGTTGAGGTTTATTTTCTCTAGCACACATTATTTGAATATTTAAGGCCAAATATATTAGAAAATGAATAAAAAATTATAAATCTAGAGCTCTAATACCATGTTGGAGTTTAATCCTCAACCCTTTAGCTCCTAAATGTCACGTACAATGAAACACACACCACATAATTATAAAAAATAATAATAGAATTCTTATAATTTCTCAAGTTCTATTGATGCACAAAATGAATGAATAATGAGTGTTAATAATACAATGTTGATTAAATACCCCTAATAAAGGATAAAAAAATCCTAGATGAAGACATAAGTGAGGATGAAATTAGATCATGACATGTGTCCTCACCCTATTATTTGATAAATCCCCTCACCTCCATGCTAAAGAAAAATATGGTCTTCAGTTGGACCAAAGAAGGGAAGGATAACTTCGAGGGTATCAAATAATAAATCGTTCAAGCTCCCACCCTTTTCAATCCTAACTATGACAACAACCTCATCCTCTATACTTTTGGAGGAGGAGAAAGCATATCAACTGTCTTGACACAATTAAACAATAAAACCCTTCAACATCCTATTGCCTTCTTTAGTGAAGGAATTAAGTATTATGAGCTCAAGTATATAGCTATGTTGAGAAATAGGTCCTTGTTATTATTAGAGAATTGAAAAAATTAGATACATGTTGTCTAACAATAGGATCCAGTTGATGGTACCTCATGCTAGAATCAAATAATTTTTATTGAGTAGAGATATCAGTGAAAAAGAGTTGGATGGATCACTAGGGTGATGGAGTATGACATTAATATTAGGGTGATCCCACAATACTGGTTTACAAGTTTTGGCCAAACTGGACATTGAACTGATTTTTTTTAACTAAATCTCCACTTTCAGGCACCTATAGCAGCTAAACCGTGAGGAATTTGAAGATAATGCAAACTAGTGTTTTGTGGAATTTTGTCTGTAGATTCTAAATATATTTTTTTCAAAATTTTTGGAATTAGATTGCACTTCTTTTTCCATCTCCTTTGAAAACTAGTTTTTAACGATAAACACCATTTTTAAAGAGTGGCTTTACTAGCTAACACATAACCTTTTTTCTATGAAGGATAAAATTCTATTTTTTTTGAATTTAGATTCGTAACTATGATATCCAGTGCATGGAATTGGTTTCATAACATTTCATTGTATATTTTTTTCTTAATTAAGTTTCAAAGTCAAACCAGTTATAATTTAGACATGATTTACTAGCTAAAACATAAATTTTTTTGTATTTATCAAAATTAATTTGTTTTGTTGGATCAAGGACATAAATATCTAGTGTAGAGATATTTTTTATAATTTTTTCTTGATAATTTTCTATTTTTCCACATGTGAAGAATAGAGAGCTTGATTTTCAGTGAAAAACCTACATTCACAAGAAATAAAAAATAAATATAATAATCAAATTAAATTTATTTAAAATTATACTTTTTGGGAAGCTTATATTAAGGAATACATACTTACAAAAAAAAATTAAATGAATTCATTTGATCCCCCAAAAGGTAAATCAAAAGTGGTTTTTTATCAACATTTTGATAGGTGTAAAGGAGACTCTATTATAGGTATGGTTTAAAACTAGTGGGGTTCTATCCAAGGAAGGTTTGATCTAAGGTGGTTTGATCAAACCCTCTTCAATTGTAATCCTTTAAATGGAACTTTTCAAGGCTTAAATCATATATTTTCTAAAAATATGTGATGTCAGCAAAAATCAGGATCTCCCAAAAAGTGTAAACCACTATTATGGGATCACCCATTAAGATCGCCAAGCTTGTGAGAAGCAAGGTGTTGTGTGAGAATCTTGTATCAAAATTTGAGACTCCTATCTAGAGGCTACCCTTATATTATAAGAGGGCCAAATATCCAACATTGACACTAAAGACAGTTGGATGAATGATATGACTACCTTTTTTGCAGGAAGGTAGATATCCTCCAGGTCTAGATAAAACTAGAAGAAGACACTTCATATTACAATTCATTCCCTATATCTTAGCAGATTGAATAATCTTTAGAAAAGACCTCAATAGAGTGTTGTTAAGGCGCATTAGAAAAATTAGGTCAGTAGATTGTTAGAAAAGTTCCATAATGGCTCTTCAAGTGGCCATTTTTTGCGAGGACCACTACTACTAAATGATGAGCCCATTATATATTATTTTCCAACCTTATTTAATGATTCTCATAGATGGGTGATGAACTACAAGAAATATGATTTCTTTTTTGGAAAGAAAAGGTTAGTTGTCATACCATTCAAGTGAACCATTCATTTACACAATGGGGAGTGGATTTTATTGGCATGATATGTAATGCCCAGCTGTGCAACCCTAAAGGAAGTTGTAATTAACGACTTAAGTGAACCAATTTTTCTTATAAAGTGTAATAACATACACATTCACTTACTAATTAACAACAACCTATAAGGCTACAAGGTTAGGATTACTTAAACCCACACATACATATTACATATAACCATAGCATTATAACCTTTATGAAATAAACATCATACATCATAAGAATACCACATAACATAATCAAATATTCAACCAAGATACCATCTCATAATCATTACCTTAATCCAATAGTTACATCACTCATTCCCAGAATGAGACAATAGTACAAAAGTATAACAATTACATAATCTCACCTCATAAACATAAGAGGGATAAAATAACTTATACAAATAGAAATATTACAATGCAAGAAAATACAATAGAACCGTGAGCTATCCATCTGGATGTCTCGCCTCCATGAACTGAAGATCAAGGGGGACCCAACGATTTTGGTGCATGTTCCACCCAACCATGTGGTACCCGAAGGACCACCCCCCATGCTAGGAGATAGTAACCACATAATATGGACAATGATCTACAACCTCTAACCAAAGGCAAACTCAAACTAACTCATATTGAAATAACCAAAACAAATGCAATAAACAAGAACAACTCTCGCATCACTGACATTGCTTCCAGACATAAAATAGACCAAGTATGTTCAGGGAACCATACACGTATACAAATACCAATCACCAAGGGAATCTCAAGTGCACACAAATTAGAAAACATAACCACTCCAACTCTAGGAGGATACAAATAATAGAACACACTCCAAACATCTTGGAGGCAACAACACATAGTCCACTCCTTTCACAGGAGGTACAAAACATCCCCGTTTATGAAAATCGGGTAAAACTTAAAGGACGCCATGCACTACCCAAGGGAAAACAATTGGATGGCATAAAGATTCAACAACCCTTATCCTCTAAGTTCTTCTGGAAGACTTATAATTTAGGACTAACACTAGATCCCAAAACCCACAATGCAACTTGACTTCATAGCAACAAAAGCATTCAAGTCATAAATCAAATCTAATATTTGGATTTCCTAAACCCATATTCATTCAATAGGTAACATTAACAAGGTCAAAGACACACTTACAGGGTTAACTCAAATAATCATATTCCCATATTTCTATTTCCATTATAAAAAAATCTTAACAATTTGAACTTACATCCCCTTACGAAATACAGAGAACTAGAACATTTAAGGCAATCACAAGAGCATTACTATTTTTGGATATACTAAATCCATATCTCCTTCATATTTCATTCACAATAAATTAATTGCTCTACTTGAAATATAATAAATTAAAATAGCCATTTGCCTCATCAATATAAACAACTTCTTAATCTACCTTTAAATCGACACAAATCCATGCAAGTAAACTCTTTCCATTTCCTAACCAACTCTTACATCTCATTCAATTTTCTATTTAAAACATTCAATCCCTGTAATATCATAAAATATTGTTTCTCTATCCATTTTCCCATATACACTAATCAAACCATTTTTAAATCTCTATTCAATAATATATTGCATACTTCTTATTAAAATAAAATACGATAATGAATTTACACTGAATATATGTATATTTATGTTCCATATTATGTATACACCAAATATATATATTAATAACTTAATTATATATATTCTTTAATATTCCAATCACAACGATTAAAATTGCTCTGTGGAAATAAATGAAACAAAACAAATATTTGTCTTTTCCAATATAATTAGTTCCTAAATTTACGTCTAATAAAACATAAACTATTGCAAATACTATAGTCAAATTTTCTATCCAAAATCTATACCATGCATTCTAATTTTATTCTTTAAAATCCCTATTCTCAATAATATAAAACTTTTGCTCTTTCAACTTAATTGAAATAATTAAACAAGTATCTTCAATCTACAAATACAAGAAATACTAATTTAAACAATTTAAATCAATTTCAATGTTTACTTCTAAAACTAACATCAGTTCTCTATTAATTGGATTCCTTTCATTTTCCAACTAACTCAAATGATTTAATTATTTAATATAAAATACATTTTTTCTATTAAACTGAATTATGCATACTAATCAGTTCCAATAAAAATATTTCTTTCAGTTACACAACTAACTCTTCTAATTTCTACAATTTATTACGTAATTTATTATATCGATAAAACTGAATTAAGAATTCCTCTTTTCAGATAGGGGAAAAATTACACTAATATTTAATTCTCTAATTGCTCTTAACAAAATAAGTATTTTCAACTATAACTCAAAATATTTCGCTTTAAATTAAATAACCAATTGCCCTTGCAAATTAAATCATTATAAAATTAATCAAATTAACATTTGGTCTCTTCCATAACTTATTGTGTTAAAATAAGATCAATATTTGGGGTATAACCCAATATCATATATATATTTTTCCAATTAAATCAAATTAATAATTGGACCTTTTTAGACATGAATTTAAATTTCACAATTAAATCTTAAATTATGCATTCTTTAAATTAGATATTTAACTCCTTCAATTAAACTTTAACATGCCATTTTAGAATAAACAATAATTTCCTCAAACGTTTATAATTTTATTTCCACTAATCTAATATACAAATTTTATTTAAAATAATATAAATAAATATAATACTTTAATATTATAAATTATAATATAAAATATTATTAAATAATATTTTAATATTATAATAATAATACATAAAATATTAATATTTATAAATATCAATTTATTATTATTTTATTATCAGAGCAGCCATGGGAAAATAACTTAACAGTAGTCTCGTGTTTCAAGCATAACTCAAAAAATACGATCTGGGTATTTGCAATTTTTTTATAGGGATAAAAAAATTCCAAGGTGTAGAAACCCTTTAAATTTCCTGACAACCCAATTTGTGTAAGTGGAGTTATATGCGACGCAACCAGACCTTTTTACCATGAAAAATATAACTATCCTACGGATTTTAAAATCCGATTTTTAATAATAAACAGAGGGTTTCATTTTCTAAAAACATTCTAAAAACATTGCTCAATCTCTATGTTTGAATCCAAAACAGAATAATCGATTTCCTCAAACAAATTAAATTCAACTGAAATTTTCACAATTTTCACTCAAGAATTTTCACAAAACAAAAGCTGCAAATTTATTTGATTATTTTCTTCTAACAACAAATTTATTTTCTAAAACAGATTTAACAAACAAATGTTTAATCACTACTATTTTAAAAACAATCAAGAACAATAAAAACACAGAAGAAAACCTGGCTCAAGAAACTACAGGAAAGATGAATTTTTGATGCAAGCCTCCTCCAAAGATTTCCTGAATTTTCTTCAATCATCCAATGAATCCAATCCAAAACCCAACAAATGCAAACAATCTTTCCTCCAATCAATTGTACAATCAAAACTTTCTGCAAACCCTTCTTGTGCCAAATTTTCCAAAATTTTCTTCTTGCTGTAAAAATGAATTTTTCTAAAAAAAATTTTTCCCTAAAATTAAAACATGTATTCTTTATAAATCAAAAATACCTAATACAACCCTAATTCACATTACATGCAAATTAGATATTAATTTCAATTTCAATTTTTTACAACCCAAATTCACATTACATGCAATTTAGATATTAATTTCAATTTCAATTTTTACAACCCTAATTCACATTGCTTGCAAATTAGATATTAATTTCAATTTCAATTTCAATTTTTCAAAAACCCAATTTTAATTTAAAATGCAATTTCAAATAATAAATTAATTTCCAAAGTTGAAACTCATTTCCCAAATAAACATTTAATTACAATTTCTAATTTAATTCCCACACGTTGAAATTAAATTCCAAAATTAATTTTAATTCTTTTATTTCCTTTCATTTTCTTGCATCCCGTTTAATTAATTAATTTAATTATTTAATTGCTAAATTCAACCCCCCTTGGATTAAATTTAATTAATTAAATAAATTAAATATAATTAATTAATTTAACTATAAACTTTTATCCACATTGAATTATTTAAATTAAATATTCATCAACATGATTTAAATGCAATTATTCTAAATATCCATTTCCAAATCAAGAATCCTTTAGAATTAAATAACATTAAAGCAAGGCAATGAACGACTCGACACATACCACTAACGACACACTATGGCTAGGGTGTAGACTTGACACAAGTTACCTAGCTACTATCTCCCGTTCAACTTAACCGTTGGATCGACACACTCAAACCTGTGAAACCAGGTGAAGTCGATGTCATGTACCTGCAATCCTGCAACCAAGTAAACATCATACAATATATCCAGCATATAATACACACCGTGAAGAAGCAATTACGGATTCGCAAGGCGCTCGCAAGCGAGTGATGCGAACCCGTCTTCACCAATACACTCATCGAAACTGACACTTCCATCATAATCCAATAATCTCATAATATCATCTCATGTTAAATTTACAACATCATTAATCCATTAAAACATGAGAAACACTAATTAGGTCAACACATCACACAATTATATTTGTCGCTCAATAGTAGCAATCAAAATATCATAACAAAATGTATCCAGTATCAAAGTAATTGCAACCGCACATAGCATAAAGCAAACTGAACGAGAAGCAAAACGGAGGGGTATTACATGATATATCCATCTATTCATAGATGAATTTTAACAGCCATAGACTACTTCACTAGGCGAACAAAGGAAATTGCATTAAAGGATGTTATGGAGACTTTAGCTCTAGATTTCCACAATGGAATTGTGAGGAGGTTTGGTTCCCCTTCCACCACCATCTTTGATAACTCCAAATCATTTATTAGTACCCAAATCAATGATTGGGTAGTTAGGCATGGTATATACTTGAAAACCTCGTCTAATTATTACCCCTAGGATAATGGATTAGTTGATTCCTCAAATAAAAACCTCATCTGAAAGATAATTAAATGGAATATTAAAGATAATCAGAGATCTTGGAATAGAAAACTGAAGCTATCCCTTTGGGGTGACAAGATCTACCGTTATCACTAGAGTTTATTTCTCTTGAGTTAATACAAAAATTGGGAATAGTAGAAAATGATACCATGATGGTGAGGCTAGCTCAGCTAATGGAATTAGAAGAGACTAGGAACAAGGCTATGCATTCCCTTAAGACTCTTTGCCTTGAGACTCACCAAGTGTAGGTCAAGAGATATTTTGACAAGAAGGTGTTCAATAGCTCGTGTTCTAGGAGGGAGACTTGGTGCTAAAATGGGATGCAAATAAAGACAAAGTAGGAAGGCATACCAAATTTGATGTCATTTGGAGTGTCCCATATGTCATCACCAATTGTAAGGAGGCCAATACATTCCATCTCTCTAGGTTGTATGGTGAGGCTCTTCCTATCCTAGTTAATGGGATTCATTTCAAACCTTATTTTTGAGGGGTTTTTTAGAATTCATGTACATATTAGCTTAGTTGTTTCTTAAAAAAAAAACTATGCACTCTATATTATCCTTAAGGAAATGTACAATCTAGGTGTTTTTTCTTGAACTCCAAGTGTAAACCTACACATGTTGATGTGTCATGTACATTTTTGAGGAAATACCATTGTTGCAACTCCCCTTGTGACTCTATGCCCAATGGACTAATTAGGACCCCTAGATTCCATGATTAGCAAATAGTCACCCCACATAATTCACCAAAAATTTTGTCATTTTGTGACTCCCTTTTATTTCCCATCAATTATAATAGATCCGAAAAATCTTAATGGGTTTATCATGCTCAAATATGCTCTGATAATTTTAGTTTCCCTTTCCTAGAAATCAGTTAAATGCCCATTTGAAAAATCTTAGAAGCGCCTTTTCTTCCCTTTGGTTCCATTAGGACTTCACATTCCCTTTGGAAATTTCGGTCCTTTCAAAGTTTTGGGTTCCCTTTGTACATTTGGAAAAAATCCAAAATGTCCAAGTTCCTTCTTTGTTTCCCATTCCCCTTTTCTTCCCTTGGTTTCATAGGGAGTCTAGGTTCCCTTTGGATATTTTGGTCCTTTCGAGATTTCGAGTTCCCTTTGGATATTTTGGTCCTTTTGGGGTTTTGAGTTCCCTTTGAACATTTAGACAAAGCCCAAATGTCCAATTTCCTTCACTATTCCTCATTCTCCTTTTTTCTTCCTTGGCTCCTATCAGAACTTCAAGTCCCTTAGGGACATTTGGACCAACTCTTATCACTTGTCGTATTTTCACATTTCAACCCAAAATTTCCATTAATGTTGTAATGACTTCCTCAACTACCAAATATACCTCACGGAGCTATAGGAATGATTTTAAATGTATTTTTTTTCCAACTCCAAGTGGCAACAACAACATCCATTCTTTATTTATTATTTGTAGACTACTTTTTTGTTAGAGGGCCATCCCTAATCACAATTTTACAATGGATTTTTTGGGATTTTGTTCTCTTTGTACATATATTCATCAATGTGGAGGCATGGCACAAATTTTAGATCCATCTTGGTAGGCTTTCAACTTGATTATTGGGGTGGGTACATGTCTAGATATGATTTATAGGGTCGTGGCTAGGGTTTCCTACGCAATCACGTATCCTATCTCCTAAAACCTTCAGATGAATATAAGAAGCTTTTATTCTCATTTTAAATATTTTCCCTAGATTTTCTCTAGTATACTTATGCAACCTAAGTTACATTTTGAAATTGTAAAATTTGATTTTATGTCTTTGTTTTAATAAAATCATTAATTTACCTCTTCTTAGTGTGTGTATCATGTGTATTTTTTTATACATTTGTACATGCATAAGCTCTTAATCTTTCTAGGTTGTATGATTTTACTAATTTGTTGTAATTTTTGACTATAGGTATTCTCTACCCCTCTTGATCTTTTAGACCTTAGCTTTCATGTTTGCTAGTAAAATTGATGAAATAGGGAACTATGTAAATTTATTTAGTGGTTTTTTGACTCTTTGTGCAAAATTTAAGATAGGAAGAAACATTTTTTGATCTTGGTGCATCACCCCCTTTAATTTCTTGTATTTCTATCTCCCTTTCCTCTTGCAAGTTTTAAAAAATAGGATTAGCTTGGGGTTGTTTAGTGTTGAGTTGGACCAGGACTTTTTTATTTAGATTTGAGAGGAAGCCAACCTTCTCTAGAGATCTAAACTCATTTGTAAGGTCTCACAGCTTGAGGTAGGTTCCATTGTGTCATTTGAATATTGAATGGCACATTCAATAGGGTGAAATATCATGTGACTAGATAGGAATCTTGGAGTTGATTCCCATAAGGAGATCTCTAATATTTTCAAGAGAAGTAGAGTGTTTATCATTCTACTTAATTTGGTTGTGCTAAAACCACCATCAAAACTTCCAACACATTAGATCCTTCATCAACCCTACTTCTTGGACCTAGGAATATTTTTCATCCCTTTGATCCTAGTCTTAAGCCCTTTCTTAGCCTTATTCCATAATTCTTCCCCTTATGTGCTTCATCCCTCTCCAAACCAAATCACTACTATCCCTTTTCCCAATCTCCATGGGATTTCCCCTCTCCAACCTCCAAGTCCATGATCCATACTAGGAACTAAACCCTAGCCTTATTTAATTTTAATCCTTAGGTTCCCCTCACACCTAGACTCCTACCAATCACTAAAATTTCTATTTTTATTCCACCATTTATTGCACCCAAAAACACTCAAAATGAATTTTAACTCACTCCAACAACCCTCAAATCACCATTAAATCCCTGATTCAACCCCTATATTCTCCAAAAGAGTTTTTCCCACCCACAAACATTATTTAATCTCTTGGGCATGTTTCCAAGTGTATTTTTAAATGGTGGGTGGTATACAATTGTTGGATCACCATTAATGCAATTGGTGAATTTGAAATGGTATATATAAATTAAAATTCTATGTATGTAAAGATGGATGTGAATTTGAATTACCATAAAGATAATTTCTTTCGTCTTTTCACAAGTTGGTCATCTCTTATTTCTAGAAGACATATAAGTATTGAGTGGATTTTAGACTTTCAAATCATTAATATCTAGTTCTTGAGGAGGGAAATAAATAGCTCAAGAATTTGAAGGTTGACACATTGTAAAGTGTATTAGTATCTAGATATCATCAATATTATCTATGTACTTTTAAGGAAATTTATAATACCTACTTAGAGTTTCCTCTTGCCATACTCCCTAGAATCTCCCTTCCACTTATATTTTTCATACTTAGGAGTTCCAAAGGAGGAATGTAATGGGATATATGATATGGATTGATAAAAGGAATATGGACATAATTCCTTGAATATATATGATTTCTTATTCTAAGTTCCTCCTTAGAGTCCTCTAAGGGCATCTTTCATGGTTTTCAACTCTTCATTGAAATATAAACTAGGGGGCAATAGAGATGGAGAAGCATATTGATGATTTTGTGTGTTGTGAGTCTTAAGAGGAATGGGTTTTTGGTATTAGGTGATGTGACTCATGAATTTGAAGTTGACCTTAAGTGGAGGACCAAAATTTGGAATGGTAATGGTGGAAGTAGGGACATGGGAGGTATTTTGACTAGTAATGGGAATGGGAATGCTATGAATCATTTACTGAAGCCTATCCTAATTCATAAAAAAAATCGAATCTTAGGATGTCAATACTTTAAAAGTATAGAAAAACCTAAAACCCCTCCCATAAAATAGAGAATATTCTCATAGCTCTAACGTCAACAAAAGTACAGTAAATGGATTCCTACATCAAAAAATGCATACAATTGAATTTTGATGGTGATTTGAAAGGGAACCCAGTCAAATTTGGTACAAGTATTGTGATAAGAGATCATATTGGTAAGTTGAAAATAGTAGCTTTCAAAAAACTTGAAAACACAACAAATAACATAGTAAAATAAAGTGCTCTTATTATGGGATTATTGCTTGCAATAAAAAAGAAGATTGTTAATCTCTAGAACGAAGGAGACTCTATATTGATGATTGATTTCCTAACAAGAAAATTCAAAATAAATAGGAAATTTCCCAAGGTACTTGATAAAAAACATCCCTACTCTTCTTAGCAAATTGGATAGTTTCAAAGTGATGCATTTCTACAAGGAAGAAAACACACTAGTAGATAGATTAGAAAATATGGCTACATATAATAACATCTCATATTTAGAATTAGATGAGTATTACATTTTATCAATATGGTCTTAAATAAACACAATGAAATTAAAATCTATTTGAAATCTATGTTATAATTTATTTGTAATCTGCATTCCAAGGCTTGTGGAAGTCAAACAAAAAAACAACAAATCTCTACTCCAAATTAGAAAGAAAATTTATAAGCTAGGTGGAAAATACAAGAAGCATTCCTTGATGCCCCTCTAAATTTGGTGAAAATCAGCGAATGGTTTTTTCTAACGGTTTGATTTTCATGCTTGTATAAAAGATAGGTGAATTTAATGTTTTATTCCCATCATGTGTATGTGGAAGTACTCAAATACTTGCTTGCCATTACAAAATATAAGTGTGATCTCTATCATTTATTATAAATTAATTTGTTTTATGCACCACAAGAGTCGTCCATTAATTCCCTTGGGTTATCATTTAGAAGTTATTCATCTCCCTTAACAATAAATTTCCCTCATTTCATTTCTACAAAGTGGTTTCCCTTCTGCATATAGTTTGTTGGTGCAAATTTTTCCCTTCAACGCTACTATTGTGTTACTCTTGTTGCATGGTTTGGACTATTCTCTTTGAGGACCCTCCTACCATGACTACACCAAACTGGTATCAGAGTGAGATTCATTCCTTGCGAGATCGTCAAAAGTTGCACAGTCATGTTGAAGATTTGTTGTAGGGTGGCGGATTAAGGATCCGACGTACAATTGTAGAGGACTTGTGTAGAGATGATGGGAAGAAGAAATGGTAGAGGACATGGAGCATGTGGAAATGTAGACCCAGCTGTAATGGAGATGTTGAGAGGAATTGCTACAATATTGGAAGCAGTTGAAATGACCCAGAGAAGAGGTCGACTAGTTGATGATGTAAGTGATGAAGAAGTAGAAGAATAAGAAGAAGTTGCAAGAGAAGAGAAACCTGTCCTTGATCAGGGAGAAGAAAGGTTCATAAGAGCCCTAACCAGAGTGAATACTAAGCCACATTTCAATCCACCAGATTATAATAGTAAGTTGGATTCAGATGAATTGTTGGATTAGATAACAGAAATGGAGAAATACTTTGATTTTGAAGGTACCCCAGATGATAAGAAGCTGAAATTTTCCTATACAAAGTTGAGAGGACATGCGTCCCTTTGGTGGGAACATTTGTAGACAGATAGACAAAGAAAAGGAAAAGATAAGATAAGATCATGGGATTAGATGGTGAATAAATTGAAGACAATTTTTATGCCTGCAGACTATCAGATTAGTTTGTTCAAGAAATTGCAAAATTTGAAGAAGAAAGAATCAAGTGTGACAGAGTATACTAAGGAATTCTATAAGTTGAATATCAGATTTGGACATTCAGAAGATGAGATTGAACAAGTAGCTAGATATGTGAATGGTTTGAGGTCATCTATTCAATATGAGATTAGTTTGATTAATTTGTTGAGTGTGGAAGAGGCATATCAGTGTGCCCTAAAGGCAGAAGAGAAAATGAATAAAATACATGAGAAAATACAAAGAGGAAGAGGTGGAAGATTTCAGAGAGGAAGAGTATTCACTGGAGGAGGAAGAGGAACTTTTGCAGATCAGAATAAAGATAAGGTGGTTAGCAAGAATGAGAATCCATACCGAAGAGATGATGGAAACTCTTACAGAAGAGGAGGATATGGTAGTTATAGAAATGGATGATATAGAAAAGATGACAGAGGACAAGAGAAAAGAATATTTAGGGGAACTTGTTTTAAATGTGGTGGAGAAGGACATAGAGCCTTTGAATGCAAACAGGGAGAGACAAGCAGAAAGATAAAAAACAATAGAAAAAAAACCTTTGTTGAGGAGGATCATGCTGGATCATCTAATCAACCAGAAGGAGAGGTATTGGTAAATAGGAGAGCATTGTGTCAAAGTGAATTGGAGAAAGAACCATTACAAAGAAAGAATTTGTTCAGGACCAGATGCAAAGTAGCTGGTAAATGTTGCAGAGTGATCATTGATAGTGGAAGCTCATAGAACCTGGCTTCTGAAGAAATGGTGACCAAATTGAAGTTGGAAAGGTTGAAACACCCTAAACCCTATCAGATATAATGGATTCAAGATGAGCATAAGATACTGGTAAGTGAACAATGTTTGGTGAAATTGAAGATAGGAAATTACCATCATGAAGTTTTGTGTGATATTATGCCTATGGATGTATGCCATATCTTTTTGGGAAGGCATTGGCAGTATGATAGACAAGCTATTCATGATGGAAAGAAGAACATATACACAATTGTTGCTAATGGAATCAAGCAAAATTTGTTACCCTTGGAAGATTTTCATAAGGCTAAGATTTGTATGACCGCTAGAATCTATTTGGTTGATGGAAGGAGATTTCTAGATGGACTGAGACATGAGAACATGTACTATGCTTTGGTGCCTAAGAAAGTTGAAAACTTGAAGCATGTAGAAGGACAACTTGAGGAGATAAAATAATTGCTGACAAAATATGAGGCTATCATTTCACATAATGTACTTGATGGATTACCACCTATAAGGAGAATTATCCATTGCATGGATCTAATTCCTTGAGCTATTTTTCCTAATAAAGTAGCACACCGGATGACACGGACAAAAAATGAAGAGTTGAACAGACAAGTACAAGAGTTGTTAAGGAAATGTTTGATCATAGAAAGCTTAAGTCCTTGTGCAATACCTATTGTGCTTGCACCTAAGAAAGATGGAGAATGAAGAATGTGTACAAACTCTAGAGCCATAAACAAGATCACAGTGAAGTATAGATTTCCTTTGCACCGGATGGATGACATTATGGATTGTTTGAGTGGAGCTAAGTATTTTACAAAGATAGACTTGAAGAGTGCATATCATCATATCAGAATCAAAGAAGGAGATGAGTGGAAAACAACATTCAAGACAAATGAAGGATTGTATGAATGGTTGGTGATTCCTTTTGGATTGACAAATGCACCTAGTACTTTCATGAGGTTGATGAATGAGGTATTGAAGAAATTATTGGGTAAGTTTGTGATTGTATATTTGGATGACATTTTGATTTATAGTAAAGACTAGAGAGGAACATTTGTTGCACATAAGACAAGTTTTGCAGAGGTTGAAAGAAGAACATTTGCTGATAAACATAAAGAAGTGTAGTTTCATGAGGGAAGAATTGGTATATCTAGGATTTGTAATATCAGTGGATGGATTGAAGATGGATCCTGAGAAGGTGACAACTATTGTTGAATGGCCTACACCTGAAAGCATTGGAGAGGTAAGATCATTTCATGGATTGGCTAGTTTCTACCAAAAGTTCATTAGGAGTTTTAGTTCTATTTGTAGCCCTATGATAGAGACAATGAGAGGAGACATAAAGGATTTTAGATGGACATCTGGACCAGACAAATTTTTTGAATTGTTGAAACAGAAGGTGACAAAGCAGCCTGTGTTGGTTTTACCAGATTGAGATAAGGTATTACAAGTCGATTGTGATGCAAGTGGAAGTGCAATTGGAGTAGTGTTAAGTCAAGAAGGAAGACATGTAGCCTATTTCAATGAAAATTTGAATGATGCAAAGAGAAGATATTCAGTATATGATCATGAGTTTTATGCCATAGTTCAAGCTTTGAAAAAGTGGAGACATTACTTGTTATCTAAGGATTTTTTGTTACATACAGATCATCAACCCTTACAGTATTTGAACAGTCAAGGTAAGTTGAATCATAAACACATGAGATGGGTAGAGTTCTTGCAAAGTTATACTTTTGTTTTGCAACATAGGAGTGGAAAGTCAAATAGAGTTGTTGATGCTTTGAGTAGAGGAAGGAATTTACTGGAACAAATGAGAGTGGATATATTAGGCTTTGATGAATTGAAGAACCAATATTTTGCAAAACCTTGGAGAGAATGTAAAGAACCAGTTTTGGAGAATAGAAGTCAATGGTTGGATTATTTCATTCAAGAGGACATGTTGTTTAGAGGAAACCAGTTGTGTATACCCCAAAGTTCAATGAGAGATAACTTGGTAAAAGAGAAACATAGTGGAGGTTTGGCAGGACAGTTTGGAATTGACAATACAGTAGCATTGGTGAGTGAGAATTACTTTTGGCCACAGATTCACAAGGATGTCCAAAAATTTGTGTAGAGTTGCAAAGTTTGTCAAGTTGCAAAAGGGAATAGTCAAAATGTTGGATTGTATAAACCTTTGACAGTACGAGAAAGACCTTGGGAGGATATCAACATGGATTTCATACTTAGTTTTCCTAAGACACAAAGAGGTAATGATTCAATATTTGTGGTGGTGGACATATTTTCTAAGATGGAACATTCCATACCTTGTAAGAAGACAACAGATGCAATACATATAGCAGATTTTTTTTTCAGAGAAGTGGTCAGATTGCTTGGATTACCTAGGAGCATTGTTTCAGACAAGGATACAAAATTTGTTGGCTATTTTTGGAGGACACTTTGGAAGAAGTTGAAGACAAATTTGAAGTTCAGTTCTAATTTTCACCCACAGACAAATGGAAAGACAGAGGTAGTGAACAAAAGTTTGGAAAATTTGTTGAGATGTTTGGTTGGAGAGAAGACCGAAAGCTGGGATCTAGCCCTATCACAAGCCGAGTTTGCCTACAATAATTCAGTGAATAGCAGTACTAGAAAGACACCTTTTGAGATTGTTACAAGATTTCATCCTAGAGGTATATTAGAGTTGAGAGACATGGGTAAGGAAGATAAAAGGAGTGCAGAAGTAGCAGAATTTGCAAAACATATGAAGATAGTGCATACTCAAGTGAAACAACATTTGGAGAACACGAACCAGAAGTATAAGGAGAAAGAAAATGAAAAGAGGAGACATAAGGAGTTCGAAGTTGGAGATGAAGTGATGGTGTATCTGAGGAAGGAAAGGTTTCTAGTTGGAACTTACAGTAAATTGAAAATGAGGAAGTTTGGACCTTGTAGGATTTTGAAGAAATTTGATTTAGGAAATGCTGATGAAGTAGATTTACCAGATGACATGGGTATATCACCTATATTCAATATTGCAGATCTACATCAGTACCATGAAGCAGAATTCAATGAAGACAATAAGATGAAGTTGGAAGAAAAGCTTCCTAAACAACAATCAGATGAGGTAGAAGAGATTTTGGATGTCAGAGATGGAAGGAGGACTCGTGGAAGACAATACAAGGAATATTTGGTGAAATGGAAGGGTAGACCAGTGGAGGATTCTTCTTGGATCTCTTAGGTTGAGGTAGACCGTATTGGTTTTCCTTTGGCCCCTGCAAAGTGAGAGGCTCACTTTTCATTAACCTCAGATGTTTGATGTAGGAGCATCCTTGGTTCTTGGCAATCTTGCATCAACCAAAAATATTTTCATTCAGTTTTGTTCCTGTTGTTCTGGTTCGAGTTGGTAGATCCAGCGTTTCTTCATGTTTGCTCGCCATATCTTGCGTACCTAGAATTTCATTGTGGACATGTTCAATTTTCGTATTCCAATTTTTCATCTCATTTGGATTTCTTTTCGGCAAGTTATCATTTATGGAGTATGTGATAGTTTTTGGGACTGGCCTCAGAATAACTTCAAAACCTAAGGGCTAGTTGGATTGATCGCAGATCTTTCTCATGACTTGTGGATCCTCATGATGTGTTTAGATTGGTTCTATGGAGTGTCTCCGACCTTACACTTAGGTCCACACTTCACCCTGCGCATCTATCGTGGATGAATTTTAAATTTGAGGTCGGCCTGTTCTTGCACACGTTACACTTTTCTTCTTGGAGATTGTAGCGATCTTTGGTCGACACGGATGTTCCTCGACCCACGGATGTTCCTCGACCCGCAGATGTGATATAAAGCTAGTATTGAATCATAATATTTGGGAATTAAGTAAGATAGAATAATATGTATATAGATTTCGATCTGTAAGATTTTCGCTCACATGTATGAGCACTATATTTTGAGCATGTTATAATCAGGCCTATGCGCTGAATCTATAAGCCTGGATGTGGCAGACTGTTTGTAATCAAGATTTCTGATAATAGAATGCTTTGCATCTTCATTTTCCTCCATAATTTGTGTTGCTTAGATGTTGTGTTACTCTTGCTACATGGTTTGGACTGTTCTCTTTGAGGACCCTCCTACCATGACTGCACCACTTGGGGTTTAAAAGACACAAAAAATATTATTCCAAATTGAAATGTGTAAATTAATTTTAACTTGATTTTTGATGTGTGAACAAGGAAAAATAGATAAAGAAAATACAAAAGAATCTATAATCAAATAATTAAAAAATGTCCTATAAAATGGTCACCAAGCTAGTACAGTTTGAAGGATAGAAATAATTTTTTTGCTTAGTGAGGAGGAATTTTTAACATGGCTCGCTCCATATGATGCCACAAATGGGGAACCTCCTCCTCGACATGAACACACAACATCAACATGAATTGCCTAGACCCACAAGCACAACAACCCAATAGGGGCAAAGAGAGTGATAGCCTATGAACACACTAGCCCAACAAGGGTTTGAAGAACAATCTGGAGCACTAAGTCACTTGGAATGAACGCCAACAACATCAAAGCTTAAGGTTCAAATCAATGAGAATATTGGATTAGCAAGGGCACAAGGCCATCAATCATAATAGTCTGACGAGGATTTGAACCTTGGTGGCCATAACAACAACACCACCACTTTACCATCACACTATGAGATGAACTCTTGAAGGATAGAAATATTAAAAACATAAAAAATACCTATATTAAAACGCTATCCAAAAATAGAAAATTAGTTAATCCTCCAAAAATAGAAAAGATATATTCTTCAAGATTTTTTGATAGATTTCAAAAAAATCACCAAAAACTGATAATATATGCCAAAGTTATGAAAGTTTGAATTTCTAAAAATGAAAGGATCGCTCTAAGGGGTTATACCTAAATTCTAGAGTAATATTTTAAAAATTTCCTTCTCCACTGCACATGGAGCTCCAAGTCATCTTTTTCAATGACTATAATTTTTTAAAAATTTTGATTAAAAATGACCAAAGTATTCAATCATTTGACCAAAGAAATCTCTTTAAGAAATTTGAATAGTGAATAAAAGAGCTTAAGCCCCTTGTCTAATGATCCCTAGTCACCTAGGTGACCATGGCTAGGAACAAAGGGACTAAAGTATGGGGGATAAGGTTAAGCCCCTATAGGCTAAACAAGACTAGGGGCTAACCTACCCACACAATTTGGGACTTAAAGCTATAGCCCAAGTGATCGATTATCGATATGAACAACACACAAATGTGAGGAAAAACTAAAAAATGATTTAATAGTTTTTCACTACTCATAGCTTGTAGTTAAGGAACACACAACTTGTTGCTAAGAACATATGCTACTAAAATCTCAAATGGTTACGCTAGAGAACTTGTCAAACCAATGACACATGGGTTTGGGCATGCTAACTAGTAAAACCAAGTGTTGCATGGGATGATTTTTTGGGTGTGATAACCCCAGTCTATGATAGTTCTTATGTGTATATTCATAATGAATAGTGAACCCCAATTAATCAACCTATGTATATATACTAGATGAATGTAAAAGGGTAATTAATTGACACAAATTTGTATGTTCACAGCGTATATAGCAAACTAAAAGTAGGGAAAGGAAATAGAAAGTGTGTGACTTCAAAACCAGAGTATATCCCATATTTTTTTATATATAGGTCCTATGTGGGTATATGCTTCCTACTATTCAATTCAAACCCTACACAATGGTATGATGTGTCTGTACAATATGGATTGTATGGTTGTAGGGATTTTTGTATACTTGTATAAGATTCCATACAAATAAGATTAGGACTAGGAAAATATTTAGGTGTCTACACAAAGAATCCATAGAGTTAAATCTTTTGACATTTTTTATTTTTTTATTAAAGTTTGAATTATAATCTATCTTTATTTTTTAATGTTCAAAAATTAATTTGTTATTGAAATGGTGAATTTAGCATACCAATACCATGTCCCATTTAATTTTTTTGCAACATCTTGATAGAAATGTCTTAATTCAATAATATATTGACAAACAAATATGACATTGATCTGTGAATAGGAATCGTCATTTACCAATTACTCATTATTTTCATATATTTATTCACACTTACATCAAACATATTCAATCCTTACTACAAAACAATAATTTTATCCTAATGTTCTTTTCTTATTATAAAAAATTTAAAATATTCTATTATACTTACATCCATACTATATCTATATCAACAATACTAGTCATTTCCGTATCAACCAAACAATTACACTACCTAACGATACAAATACTCATTTATATAAAAATGATTTGTCAAAAACACTTTAAACCTGTCCCACATCAAATCACACATCAAACCTTCTTAATAATGACTAGATATATCCATCATTCTAAATTTCAATTATTAATAAATACAATCAAATATACATCCAAAATACTAAATAGACAATACTTTCAATTAATTAATAGATACGATCAGATATACATCCAGAATACGTCGGTGGCCAGCCCTAGTCAACGACTTTGATTCCTCGAAGCACCGGTTCGAGTCCCAAGAATAGAAAGAATCCAGCTTTACAATCTAAAAGCTAGAACAGGGCCCGCACACCGTCAAATATCAGGGCCTATAAGTCGTCCTGTACGAAGACCTGTAAGCTCATGCTTGTCGTTTTATACATAAGCAATCCTGTAGCTACATCCATGAGACCGATACTTGTTTGGAATGATTTAAAGACGCCATTTTGTCTGTATTCTGTAACCACTATAGTCCACGAAATATAGAATATTTCTTCCGCACATTTTGTCAAACATACAGTGGGCGTTCAAGAAATATAGAATATTTATATCTCACTGATTTGTACTGTCGGTTACATAAGTATAGAGTTCATTTAATGAAATACTTCTAATCAATTTTTATTTTTTTATAATTTTTAGTTAAATGTTATTTTAAACATTTGTAACGGTGAACATTTCAGTGGGTGTTTGGCTGGATGTAAGCTTTGTTTGAGTCTTGATAGGGGCCAAGTGTTTGGGGACTTCTTGTTTTGTTAGTATTTAATGATCAGTCTCGAGAAGTAAAATATCTTTTCTTTTTTTGTGACATTTGAATAACTTTGGACATCCGAACCTTAGAGATAAGTATGTCTAGCTTAGAAATCACTTCATCTATTGAAGAATCTTTTTATTGAAATATCTTATTATTCTTTTATCTCCACACATCTCAAATCATAAAAGATTGAGAAAAACTCCACAAACTATTAAAAGAGGTGCCCTAATATACCTTTGAAATAACTACAACATTACAAGAAGAGCCCCATCCTTTGTCAATTGTGGGCATAAATAAGGCCAACATTTCATGGAAAATAAACAATGTAAAAAGATATTATTGATGAATTATTCTCATCATTGCATATGACACACAAAAGAATTTGTTAACATAAATTTAACAAGCTTGTCCCTGATAACAATTCTTCCATGAAGCACAAGCTAGGTGAAGTTATCTTCCTTCAAAAGACATACCTTGTCCCAACATAGAGAAAAGGCCATTTCTTGATAGGCTCTTATCAACTAACCATAATATAGCCATCTTTGAAAAAATAGCCGCCCATATTAGAACCAACCCATTGAATGTAATTCACTCTATTGTTAATGAAGATCTTCATGTCATTCAACTCTTCAGATAGCAATTTCTTTTGAGTATCTAGAAAGGTGTACTAAAAAAAAATCCTCAATACAAACTTTCTCAAATAAAAAGAGAAATTTACATGTGTACCTTCCATTTTGATAGGAGGAAAATCTTTATATATATGTAAGATCCTACCACTCACCAAGATAGGAATAAAGTTATTAAAAAATAAAACTCTGCATATGGGATCCTTGTGGGGGGTTCAAAATACTAAAAAATATGCTACTATTCTTAAAATTCGAATTCCTAGCCTATATTATTCAACACCATTTGGCATTTGGATGAAAGAATACATGAATTAACAACTTAGTGTCTAAAGCTACATTTTGTGCAATCAATTTCCTAAGGCCAACACCATTATATTTTTCAACTTGCATACTTCATCTCACACAATCAAAGGAATTTTCCTCTTATCACTTAATTCATTCCATAAAAATTTTATCCTTATCTTCAAAGAAGCTACTATTAAACAAGGAATCCTAAGTATTGACAACATATAAATAGGAATTGCAGCAAATATATATTTGATTATGAGAGTTCTTCTAGCCAATGTGGGTCATCCACCCTTCTAAGTAGAAATTCTAGTCTCAAAATGTAGTTCCACATTTCTCTATAATTCCTTCTTGATAGAACCATAGAAAAGTGGAACGCAAAAGTATTTACTAGGTGACTATCCAATTAGAAACCCAAACAACTTGACAACTCTTTGTTGAACAATATCAAAAATGTTAAAAACTACTTTTGCCTTAAATTAACTTCTTGTTTCAAATATTGTCAATATATAGATAAAACATGTTTGATATCCTCCAACTCTCTTATTAATGGAGATCCAAAGATAGGTGTATTATTTACACATAACTAATGTGTAAAGGCATAGATTATCCATGAGTATAAGACCATTCCATAGTCTAAGCAAATGAGAAGTCTTTATGATATGTCCAAGAGCCTCAATAATAAGACTCAAAAGAAATGGGGACCTTGGTGACCATCTTGTCTAATTCCTTGAGATGCTTAAAATAATCTCAAAGAGTTGTTATTACCAAAATATAATACCGTGGGATAAATACAATTCATGGTTAGAGATATCAAGTTTTCGCAATCCATAATGAATATTTACATCATTTTTTTAGATTTGATTGTGTAAGAATTTTTGCATCAACGTTTCGGATCACACTCCATGATCCATCATCAGGATAAAAACAAAGAGCTGCAAGAAAAATGGATAGTTGTAGACCAAGACTAACTTAAAAAGAGGAGGGGGGAAGAGAAGGTTGCACAAGGGATGAGGAAGACAAGACACAAATAATTAAAAAATAAAAGGAGAAGAAGAACAAACTAGGGGGAGAAAGAAGACCCACTTTCAAATCAAATAAGATTAAAAAATGAAAAGGAGAGAAAAAGGATAAAAATAAATTGAAACTAAGACAACAAAGGAAGACCAAAATTAAAAGAGGAATAAAAACACTAAAAAGGAACTAGAAAAGACAAAAGACAAAGAAAAAGAAACAATAAAAAACCAACAGTTGAAAAAATAAATAACAAAAGGACAAGACAAAAATAAAACTACTTGACTAAAATAAACCAATAAAAATTAAAGACAAACTACAAACTCAACAAAAAGCTACAAATAAATAAAAGAAAAAGAAAATGAATAAGTAAATTAATAAAAATAAGAATACCACTAAAAATGCATAAGTAAAGAATTACATATAAAAGAGGGAATATAAATAGGAAAACTAGGAAAAGCAAAAACAAGCACAAGCACACATACATATACATATCCATGTATATGTATATGTATATGAAACCTATATTACAAACAAACATGTGTGTGTGTGCATATATATATAACTCATCATAAACAAGCAAATAACAATTAAAAACTAAAAAGAAAAGACTAAATATTTAAACCAATGAAAAAATAATGACAAACTACAACCTCGCCAAATATATATATAACACAACGAGCAAGGAAGAGGTACAAGGAAAACTAACAAACGAGAGAAACAAATAAAATTAAAAGAAGGGAAAGACTTACAATTAAAAAGAAAATTAAAAATATTAACCGAATTAAAAGAACAAACTAACGACACAATTCATGGTCCAAACCAATCCATAATAAACCCAAAATTCTTGAAAATTTTGATAATGATGTTCCATGTGTTGTCATTGATGTCAACATAGTGGTATTGTGGAAGGTTGCATGTGTTGCAAACATAATGGTGATCAGAGATGTCAACAGGGTAAGAGTTCAAAGGAGTAGTCTAGAGGAGAAAAAGGAGTGATGATCAAAAGAATTGTCAGGAGGACACAGTGATGAACATCATGAACATGTTGTACATATTGTATCATATCTTTTGTTGTTCATGAATAGGTGAAAGCTGACATGCTGAAGTGTGAATGATGATATGTAGAAGTTGTGGTTTCTTTCTTTTAATGAAAAGAGTTGTAATTGTTGTGTTCTCTATCGCTTGGTGTAAAGCATTGATGAAATAAATTATGTAAAGTTTCATGTAGTCAAAGGCTTAGGAAGTTGTACTGAAGAAGCTCGGAAGAATTCTCTGCATTCCACCACATTTGAAGATATGGCCTTGTGGTTTGGAAGATAGATAGAGATAGATGTGAAGTTTGAATGTTCTTGATTTCAATGCATAAAAGTCACTGTAGAAGTGTTGAACACAATGATGTGCTAAGAGGGGGCGTGAATCAACATATATTAAAACTTAATAATTCCATTTGCATATTAACAAAACATCACAATAAATTAAAAGAATAGAAGAGAACACATGCATCACATAGAGACACTAGGATTTTTACGTGGAAAACCTAATGAGCGTAAAACCATAGTGAGGATTAGCTCACACTATATGTAGCCCATTTCTAACAAGTACTGTGTTTTGAGGCTCACTGCATGTGGACTTACATACTAAGGTATATAGACTTAGAGAAAGATACAAAGGACCTAATAAGACTCACTTTCTCATAGCAAGATACATGTTCAAATTAACTTGAGAAAATTGATTATGAATGCTATGAAGAAGCATCTAAGACAAGTTGATTTTGTAATCACTACTTCACACAATTAGCCCTTTACACTGATTTCAGACACTTCATCTTTTTGCATTCTTCTCTACCACTAATCACTGTCAATCATCACCTTCACAAATTAATTTTATCTTCTATATATATATCCTTCACAACAACCCAAAACCTTTATTAGGTCAGCTCCAATATGACAAGTTTAGAAGAAACACTTGATATTTTGCGGGTCAGCTCCAATTATGTATAATATTTACAAGATAAATAATTGAAAACTAGCACATGGTATTCAAGATCCAAACATGTCATAACATATTCTTCAAAACTAATTAGGATCAACCATTGATAGTGGAGACAAGTGTGTCGGCCCAAATAATGATACCACTACCAAAACTACCTACTTTGTTCACTTTTTCACTCTGGGGAGAGACCAAAACTATCATGTAGACCAAAAAGTAAGTGTTACAACTTATGCAGAATATCTCCTCAACCTTGTCTTGAAGAAATTGATCATCATATGCTAGCACAAGAGGAGAAACCCACTGAAAATGCATAAATAGAGCAATCCAAATAGACTGTAGCACACTGTTATTCAAAAATTGAACTTGTGGACCATCACAACACTTGATACTACTAATTAGTATGTCATTAACACCAATGAACATGTTCACAGAATTGAAAGACCAATACTTCAAATCTAGAGGAATGTGGATCATTCCAGTAAGTCTTCATCAACACAATACTCTACCAGAGTGCAGATTCAAACATTGTTACTTGTAACTTTCATTGTAGAAGGTATGATGACTTGCTTTATTGGATATGGAACCTTCATAACTTGACCAATAAATCATCTAAACCGTAAGACTAAATATTTCACAAGGTAAGATGTAGAATAGAAAACTATGACTCTACCTTAGAGTCTTCATTGTGAATGCCTTTGAAAAACTTCTATACCTTGTCTTTATGTGTGGTACATGAAATTGAGATGACAACATAGTAGGCATGTTGGAAACATATTGGAGCAAGTGTACCCACCTCCACATAACACATAGATCACTATTCTTCCTTATACTACTTTGTAGACATACACCAACTGATATCAACTATGCAACAACTACTTTTAAAGTATGTACATACTTTAGAAACACATCTTACATCAATGACAGTTCATATTGATTTGACATCAATGACAACACTTATTTCCAATAATCTCACCCTTTGTCATTGATGGCAACACACATATTATTCTCTCCCCCTTTGGCATCAAGGGCAAAGGATATGATATTTTTTATTTACAACATCCATAAAATTGTATGAGCTCCCCCTTACTTATATGTATTCTAAAACCAATGCTCCCCCTCAGATGGAGATTCCTAAAAAATGATACTAAGTACAGAACAAAACCCAAAAAGACATTGCAGTACTCTGCAAAGACAAAAATTATTTTGATTGTACCTTTGTACCTTCCTTAGAGGGCAATATTTTCTTATAAATTTCTTTGATTTGTGTCAAATTTGCAACCCAATCATCTTTTTTTGAAGAAAGAATGTTATTTTGGCATTCACGCTACATGTACAAATCCTCAGCCTCGTCTAGATTAATTGGGGCCTTCATTTTCTTATCAACATTTTTAGCACTAAGAAGCAATCTAAATAGTGAAGCAAGTCTCAAGTTGAATACTTCCCTCGACTGAACAAACTATTTCAATTGCTCTCTCTGGTCCTAAAGCAATGCAAATTGTGAATGTATATTTTTTTTGAGTCCTTATTGATCCATTCATATCCTTTGATAAATCATATACCTTAGCCAATTTAGTAATTTGTGACTTGATGGAGTCAATCTAATCCTTGATACTTCTGGAAGAGTTTGGCCACTTCAAGCAAAATTGATACAAAGTAGTCACTTCATTTATACAATATTTAAACATTTTTTCAATTTTTCTTGCAATTTATTATGTGCACTAACACACTGGTTAATAAATTTGTTTCCTTTCTTTTATCATTCATTTTTCTTATGGCCTCCAGTTCTACCTTTTTCTCCAAGTGAGAGGAATGATCCTTGAAAGAAACCATTGAAAGCTTTAATTTATGTTCTGGAGGCAAGAAACATCAATTTTTACTTTCGGTAACCCCTCTTGAATAATTTTTACATCATTAATCAATTCACTTTTCTTTGTATGTTCTTGTAATATTTTCTTCCTTGCAGAGGTATGAAAAATATCACCAAGATGTAATTTGTGAAGGGGAGACATATTGGATAGATCTAACTAACCTTCATGAGCTGAGATATAGAGAGGTTGAGGTGTTATCACAAGTTGGAACTGCATATGCAAAGACAATAGGTTTTTAAGCAAATTTAAAGATGAGGAACTTTGACCTTTACCCACAGAAGCATCGTGCTTCTTTGCAACCTCCTCTTTTGTATCTTGAACAATCTCAGGACTATCTTCATTCATTTACACATTACTTCTTGAATTCTCTAGAGGGTATACATTATGTTTTGGAGGGACACTAGCTTCACCATGACTTTTAGTGCCTTGTGTACCAATATTCATCAAGGAGTAGTATCTTATTTTCTTTCCATCACCAATAGTCACTGCCTTCAAAAATTGATAGATCCATGTCTTGAGTGCACACATCATAAATATCGCGCAAGATAGTGTCATTCGGAGAAGCTTGATCCATACTCATCTTCATCTCCTCAAGGATCTTGGCTATCTTTTCTTTAGAACCTTTCTCTTCTTATTTTTCTATCTCCATTTTGGAGATAGTTTGCACTTTATGTACATATAATATATACCTTCTCCTCCATGTTGTCTAGAGGGTCCTTACATTTCTTTTTGACCATATTATGTAAGGGCTAAATTGATGTGATGCAATAAGATAAATAAATTGAATTGAACCTAATTTAACTCAAAACAAAAATCAAGGTTCATGCCCATTACTCATGAAATGAAACTACGAAGAAATGATTTCAAGAAACAAAATCAAAAGATAAACAAATAAATGAATTCACCAAAGTAGAGTTACCATCCTGTGTCAAAGTGTTTTCGCAAAGATGTTGGATTGTTCATATCAATGTGAAGCCTCCATTGTAAATTGCAAAAGCTTCAAGAACATGCAATTTTGTTGATCGAAGATGTGTGAAAAGCTTTATCAAAATATCAATTAATATTTTTGCATTACTTCTTGTGTAAAATATGTTGATTCTCCTATCATTTTTTAGAAGAAAGATGGTTGTTATTATAGGAATCGTGTTTCAAAATAAACGCTTGAGATTGCGTAGTAGAATATCTTGATCAACAATTCAAAACCATTGAGAGGATTTAGATGGGAATAATCATTGCAAATTGATTACGTAATCGGTGTGATTGAAGAAATCATTTTGAGTGTTTAGTGGGATTGAGGAAATAGATTGATTAATCTATGGGATTGAAGAATAGATTGATCTGTCGGGAAATAGATGGATCAGTTAGAGATTAGGGTGAGCAATTGGGGGATCATAATTTTCTCAATCATGAAAGTGGGTAAGGATAATTAATTGATTGATTTCATTAATTAATCTTTTTGAGTTGAATGTGCAAATCAAGTTTGACTTTCACAAACAAAGTTGTATTTAATTTTTTTGACTTTTTTGATGATGTTTTGATTAATTTATTTAATTATTCAATTTAGGGGAAAGTGATTTAATTAAACTATTAAGTATATTAATAATTTAATTGACTTGGGAATAGGGTAAATTAGCGACATAATTAAATAATTGATTTTATTTAATTAATTAGGAAGAATAAAGTTAGATTAGGACTTTATTAAATAAATGAAATTTATTTAATAGGTCAAATTTGATGAAAAAAGTGAATTAATTAAATAACGTCATATTATTCAATTAATTAGAAGAAATTGGGGTTTTGGATGCAATTAATGTGAAATGTAGTGATATTTGGTAATAATGATGTCGATGATGAGAAAATATCATTTAGGATGTGCGATGTGTTAGGTCAATTTTACATGTCTACATTTTGCCCCTCTTTGAGACAAAGTATCGGTTGCTTTGTTTCAAAGAATTCAGTGTTAAGATCAAGATTTGAAAAATTTAATATGCCCCATTGTGCCTCAACGGTTAGCGAAATGATGGTAGGATGTTGGGCTGGCCCCTCAAGAGGTTGGATGAAAAAATCACTTTGTAGGTCAAGCTTGTGACAATATTCTATTTCAGTTCAGATGCGTAGAGGATGAAAAATTAATCCTATAGGTCTCTCGTTATTAGTTCATATGTTTTCGAGAGCTCCTAATTTTAACCTAGGAGGGTTTCCTAGGCTAAAAATTAGGGTTTTGAGGGTTAAAATAGGTAATTAGGGTTCAAATTACCTCATTTGCACTTTGAGCCTATAGAAAATTTGTGCCTCTAGTTTTCATGATTTATCAATTGTTGAGGAGCTATGGTGAGGATTCAGGGAGCCCCACATCGCGCAGATGCAATTCATGAGTTCAGACGGTCTCCAAGCATCGGTGCCCCAGTATGTACCCTTTCGCTTCACATTTTTGACTTTCTGTGTTTGTGTAATTAATACATGAAGTCAAAGTTATCGAATGCGTCAAGTTTATTAATTTCGCACTTGCATCATTTTTTGCGCTTTCATTATTTATGAATAGTTTTCTCTTGATTTTTATGTTCTCACTTGCCTAAAATTTTGCATTTGAGTTCATTTTTCACATTTTTTTTCATCCTCACCTAATTTTTTTTCTTTTGACTTTTTTGTTTTGTTTTGTGTGCCCTTGTTAAAAAATTTCACTTTTGATATACATTTTTTCTTTTCAAATTTTTGCTTTTGTTTTTTTTAGCGCTTTTGACAAAACAATATTCGCTTTTGCCTGTTTTCTTTGCTTTTGAAAAAAAGATTACCGCTTTTGACAACAAATGATGACTTTTCCTTTGCCTAGGTTTTTGAGTCTGTGGGTTTGCAATTTGAGGTTCGTTTTGCATTTTATTAGGGAATCCTTAACATCGTGGGTTGAATGTTTGTAGGTCATTCTTAATTTTCTCATGTTGAGGGAGCAACGACCATGAGAGTTGTTTGATTTTATTGTCGAGTTTCAGGAGTTGGAGCGAGATGTCCTGGATATTGTTGGATTGCGACACATTTGCTACATGTCGACTATCAGATGTCACATAGGGATGATGACTACTCTTGTGGAGAGGTGGCACTCAAAGACCTCATTCTTTCATTTACCTACTAGTGAGGCCACTGTTACCCTAGAGGATGTGTAGAGGATCCTCTGCATACCCATTAATGGAGAGCTTGTTACTTATTCTGTTTGACGGGGTATCTGTGCTATGTGTTGAGTGCTTGGTGTGAGACATCTTGAGGTTCGTGAGGTAGAGATAGATTTATTTGACTTTGTGGGTAGTGTCGATCATGTTTCCTTGGTTCTCTGTGGATTGACCATGGAGCTTGTCATTCCTGATAGGAGAGGCAGGTAGTTTCCCATTGGTTGGGGTGTTTGCATCAATCAGATGTTCGAGCATGGAACTAGATACGTATGGGGACTGTGTCTCCTTGCCCACTTATATCGAGATATGCACGAGGCTACATATTGTGGAGGGAGATCTATTTTTGCTAGTGTCTCTCTATTGCATATATGGGCTTGGGATCACATCCCAATTTCTCAACCTAATGGTATTTTGGATCAAACTCTGCAGAATCCATATTCTTATCGTTATGGTGATTTTCTTAATTACACTTGGCCTGAACAACTTCCCTACTAGCATCATGTTTTAGGTGATATGTTAGGTTTTGTCTGGAGGCCATATTTGGATTGTGAGGCATGGCTTGGCAACCAGGAGTAGTTAGTATTTTGAAGACAAACTAGATGGTTCATTGGTCATGTTTGCTCTTCGCTATAGAGATATCTACCTGATAGGGTTTGTTGATAATTTGGCAAGAGGCAGGGTCATTTCCCAGATGTCTATGAGGCTCATTTTGGTTGAACTACTAGAGAGGTCCAAGTATGGGGTTTACAAGCCAATCATGATGAATCCTTTGTAGATTTCAAAGCTCTTGCCCCATTTAGGTGGGGATGGCTAGTCGGTTTAGCGTATCTTGGGACTACACCAGATTTTGATCAGTAGTGGGCATGACGTATTCCATTGAGATTTACAAATCTTGTCGACGTTCCTACAGTAGGTAGAGCAAGTATTGCTAGTCGTCGAGGAGAGAGATAGGGTGTTGAGATCATTGTTGAGTAGCTTGCCAGGGCTAGGCAAGATGATGGACAGGGTGATATGACGCAACAAGATTAGGGATAGGTTCTGAGTCCTCCACCACCACCTAGAGATGGAGCAGTATAGTTAGCACAGATGATATCAATGAGGGACATAGAGGTAGTGTGGTGACATGCGACAAAGGCTCAGGTTGCTACTGTGACAGTAGAGAGGGACCACTTCAGGGCAAAGCGAGATAGCGAGAGAGGGCAACGTCATGCTATAGAGGCCCAAGTACAAGTGATTACGGATAAGAGAGATACTCTTAGAGTAGAGTGTGATGCCCTTCATGCAAAGTGAGATTATTTGTTACAGAGGGTGTCATACTATCAGACTCTCTATGATACCTTCATTCCTAGAGCTCCACGATGGTCATGCTTCAAAGAGACAAGTACTGCTATGGGTGTCGAGTCAAGTAGTTGCTCAATTAGACAACCTGATTAGCTTGATCCTTAGAGCCCTCCTCCTCCAATTAGGCAGTAGTTTTATTATACTTGATCTTCATGATGTTTTTACTATTTCAAAGACATTATTGTAGACATGATTTTGTATGTATATATATCTTCATCATCTCGGCTGAGGCCTCGTATATATATATATATATATATATATATTTTGTATTATTATATCACACATGTTTATATGATGATGTACTTGACATTCTCATTTTTTTATGATGATATATATGAGATGTACATGTTTCGATTCGGTTTCATTATGTGTTATTTGATGATCATGGATGATGATGTATATATGCATATACATGTTTTTTGTAATTTTTTGATATATGCATATGATATGGATGGATAGATGATTGACATAGTGTTTATGAGATATGATGTTTTATTATGTATATTATGGATGTTGACTATACATGACACATGTTGTTTTTATTTATTTACTATCATCATGATATGTATTGATGACATTGTGGGTGTAGGATGGATATGGAACTAATGATATTGTGATGTAGGATGGATGTTAGTTAGAAGAAATATTTGATTATGGATAGAAATTTGATGTTGTTAGTTATTGATGAGTTGCTTTTTCTTTGCATAGAGGCTTTGTATCTTTACCAATCCTTTTTGATGTAGAAAATGAATACAATGCACTAGGGTATTGATAACCAAGGTAGATTTGTATCCATTACATGTACTTTGACTCAACATATAAAGAATATTCTTGCTTATACCAGACATACAAAAACTTTGTTTAAAATATATGGTTGGGTTGTGTTAAAACTTTTTTGGACCAATTACGCAGAGAGGTATGAAATACCTAACATGCAATTGCTAGATAAATTGTTTTAAAAAAACTTCCATACACTCAATAAATCAAGTATTCGTCGTGGTAGTATCACAAAACTATCTGATAAACAACAAACCGGAATGACACTCAATTTCCCCCATTCCTTCTTCTCTAAATACTTATGGACATCCTCAAGAGATCCTGGGAATGAATCAATAAAATAAATCATAAAGATAAGACTATAAAAAGATAAAACAATGGTGCAATATCACTTGCCATATTTGTTTTGAGGTTTCAGGCTATTATCCATTGTTGATCATGTCGATTGTAGGAACAGATCCATTAAGGAATATCTCAAGATGTTGGTGAATTTTAAAAAGATGGGTAGTTAATACTTTGTCATTATTTTCGTTCATTTGTAATTAAAGATTTGTGATTATTTTCTTGAAAGTTCTAGATTTTGATGCTTGCTTGCTTTGTTTGTTTGTTTGTTTTGTCAAAGGGTGAAGACGATTTTTTACTATGGATGAAATTTTTATTGTGGATTGAGTTAGGACCTTTTTTATTTTTTGAATTTTCATGATGTTGTTTTTATTGTTTTCAGGGGACTAACCTAGGGCCTCAGGGGCTCATCAAAGATAAGCCTTGCCTATGTTGTACACACAGAGGCTCGTAGTTTGCTTGGTTTGGTAAGAACATGTATTTGATCTTTCTTTTTTTTTGAATATTTTTGGATTTTGTGGTTTGTGAATGTTTTTGGATTTTGCATTTTTCAATTTTTTTTTGGATTTTGTGGTTTTGTGATTTTTTTTGGATTTTGCATTTCTTACTAAGTTGAAATAAAGCATGATAGACACCTAAGTGGACCAACCTATAGCCTCGAGGGTTGATAATCCTTTCCTACATTATACACACAGAGACCACATAGTTTGACTAGTTTTGACTCACAACATAACATGTTTTTGGGATTTTGATGGTTTATTATTTTCTTTTGATTTTTGTTGTTTTTGGTGGTTTTCATAATTTTTGACCATGATGGGATGCATAAGGATCTAATCCACTACCTATTTTGAGAAGTTTCCCTTGATTTGAGACAAGACTATCTTCTCTAGGAAAGATGAATGTTGATGGTGCAATAATGTTCAATACGTAATTAGTCATCAAGCCATGGTTGGAAACATGTTTTATTATGGGGTGAATGGGTGGATGCTTTATATAGTACTGATAGATAATGATGCAATTATTATTCAAATATCTCTCGTGTGCTAGGTTTTCACTATGGTACCTATTCTAGAAGCGCCACAAAGTGGTTTTCACTTAAATAGATTTTATTTCTCTTTATTGTTTTCTTTCTTTTTGATTTTTTTTGTTTGCTTTTTTAACTTTTTGATTTTTTTGGATTTTTACCCTTTTGCTTGGGGTATTCTGATGTGCTTCAAGTATAGAACTTCTTGAGGTGGTTTTTTTTTAGTAGTTCAGCTAAGGTTTCTCCTTTAGGATTAGCCAATTGGTAAGCTCCAGAGCCATAGCTTTTTGTGATGATGAATGGGCCTAACCAGTTGGGTTCAAACTTACCTTTTCCCTCTTGCTTTAGTTGTACCTTTTGATTCTCTTTGAGTACCAAGTCATCAACCTAAAAAGAATTCTTTGATCTTTTTATCATAGCTTCATTTGAGTCGATTTTGATAAACTTGAAGATGGTTTAACACGCTCAAATGCCTTTCATCTAGGAGCTCCAACTCATTTAATCTGGATACTCAATACTCTTCATTGTTGACCATGTCTTTTAGTGATATTCATAATGAGGGGATTTTGATTTCGATATGTAAGATAGCTTCTGATCCGTAGACCAGGGAGAAAGGTGTTGCAACTATAGGTTGGTTCAATAAGCCCATAGGATTGGGTTCAGTTGCAAATTCCAATCATGGTCAATGTCATTAATAGTCTTCTTTAGTATCTTTAGGATGGTTTTGTTAGATGCTTCTGCTTGACCATTTCCTTGGGGGTAGTAGGATGTTGAAAATCTATGTTGGATAGAGAACTTGGAACAAAGCTCTTGGACATATATATTCTTGAATGGGGTTCCATTGTCCATTATGATGGTTTGGGGAATTTCATACCTACAAATCAAATAATTCAAGATAAACTTGTATATTTGTTTTTTGATGATGTAGGTCAATGGAATTTCTTCTATCCATTTGGTGAAGTATTCAGTTGTGGTAATAATAAACTTATTCCCATTAGAGGAAGCAAGAGAAATATTTCCTACCAAGTATAATCCTCATTGCAAAATAGGCCATGGTTTCGTGATAGGTCTCAACTCCTATGCTGGTGGGTGAACAAGGTCATTGTGTTGCTGGCATTCACGACATTTTTTTGAATATTGAATACACTCTTGTTCCATAGAGGGCCAATAGTATCATATCCTTAACAACTTTTGTACTAGGTTAGTTCTACTAGAATGGGACCCAAAAACACATTTGTATACCTCTTTTAAGGTAATTTGTGCTTCTTCTATGTTAAGATATCAGAGTAACATACCATCTAAACTTCAACGATAAGTATCTCCTAGGATCATGAATTGGGAAGTCCTACGGGTAAAGATCTTCTTTTGGGTTGTTGTTAGGTCGAGTGGTATGATACCATGCTAGATGTAATCAAATGTGTCTTAGTACCATGGTGAATTAGGACCAACAACAACACACAATAGTTTTGATTCTGGGATATCGAACACTGGTATGAGTAACTACTCCACCAGTAATTCATATTTAGGAATGTTTTGCAAAATATCAAGAAGTGAACCTATTTTCGTCATTGCACCGGCTACTCTATTGTTGATCCTAGGAATACATTCAAATTTTATGGTGACAAAATATTCCTTGAAACTATCCATCATGCTTTAATACAACATCATCTTGTCATCTTTTGTTTGATACTCATCATTTACTTTTCTAATTACTAGTTGAGAGTCTCCATAGACCTGCAGTTATTTTATCCTCCATTCGATAGCCATGTTGAGTCTTGTGGTTAGGGTTAGGGCTTAATATCTAAGATATTGTTTGTACATGGGAAAGAAATTTTGTATGCCTTAGGCATACTATCTCCCTATGGTGTGAGAAATAGGATACCTACTCCAGAGTTGTGTTGAGTGTTGAACCTATCAAAATACAAGGTCTAACAACTTATCTGTCCTATCAACAATATACTTTCATATGGGAAGTCTACTGTGAGAGGCTAGTAATCTTCCATCGGTGCCTTTGCTAGCTAGTCTACTATAATTTGTCCTTTGATGGCTCTCCTATCTATATATTCTATGTCGAACTCACTTAGAATCATTATCCATTTAGAAATTCTACTTGTTAGAGATTCTTTTTCTAATAGGTATTTTAGTGGATCTACCTTTGAAATCAAATTTACTTGTATATTTAAGATATAGTGTCCTAGCTTCTATGTCACAAATATGACAGAGAGACACACTCTTTCTTTAGGCAAGTAGTTCAACTCGTAGCCCACCAATTTTCAACTGATGTAGTAGACCACTCTTTCTTTGTAGCTTCAATGACCCTTATTGATACTATATATCCTAGTAGCTTTCCATATTTTGCTCCAAATACACACTTTTTCAGGTTGAGTCTCAAGTTATATTGTTCTAGCCTATCAAACACTTTTGCAAGATTAATCAAGTGGTATTCCCTTTTGATGAACTTTGCTAGAATGTCATCCACATAGTCTTCCATAATTGTATGTAGCATATCATGGAATATTGTCATCATTTCTAACTGATAGGTCGCTCTTGTGTTCTTTAGACCAAATGGCATGGCATTCTAGCAGAAGGTCCCCCAAGCACAAGTGAATGTCATTTTATGCTGATCCTCGGGGGATATTTTTATTTGATTATACTAGAGAAACCATCCATTAATGATAGCATCTCATGTCCTGTTGTTACATCCAATATCAAATCAATACTTGGAAGAGGGAAGTCATCTTTTGAGAAAGATTTGTTTAGGTCTACGAAGTCCATGCATATCCTTATGCCCCTAGTGGGCTTTGACATTGGTACTAGATTCAATATCCATTCAGGATATAATTGATGGGCTGATGAAGCCCACATCTAGTAATTTCTTTAGTTCTACCTTTACCAATAGTGTTATTTGATGATACATTTTCCTTAGTTTCTGCTTGATAAGTTTAGCTCCTAGAAATAAAACCAAGTGGTGTGCAACTAATGTTGGATCTAGTCCAGGAATGTTTGCATATGTCCATGAAAAGTTTATCTTTCTTTTGTTGATGAACACTATGAAGTTCACTTTCTCTTCAGGATCAAGTGGCGTTGCATGGTATGTGATATTTGGGTTCTCTATTGTGCCAACATTGATGGATTATGCTTCTTCTATTGGGATTTTTGATTTCTCTTGATATTCAGATATAGGGAGATTGAATCCTCCATCTTCAAGTGCCTTTGGGAGGTTTTCACCTTTAGATTCATCCTTTATTTTCTTCTTTTCAAGATCTGATAGAGCCACATTGTGGTTTTCCCTAGGGGATCTCGTTTTAATATTTACATTATCTTTTTCAATTTTGCAACTAGAGGACACGGTATCCCCACCTAAATATGCTTGGTGTTTGAGTTCCATGATGAACCTTGCTTTATGATCTCCTATTGGTATATCAATTTGAAGTCCCATAAACTCTTTGATTGCTTCATCATTTTGGAATTGATCCAAAACTGATGTATGTTGTCGTTGGTCCCAATCTATCAATTGTGGGTAGTAGAGGGGTAGGATATCATTGTTGTCTGCAAATCTTATAAAAGTTGTTGAGATGGTTAGTATGGATTTGGCATCATTTTCCCATTGGGTGTCTAGGTCATCATCGCTTGAGGTTACAAAGGAAGGAGAATCCCATTCATACTCGTTAGAGTCTGTTCTGGAATAATAATAGTCATTAGGAATAGTTTTGATAAGTTGGGTAGGGACTATGCCTATGTCAAAGTTATCAAATAGGTCTTCAATTGGAAACTCAAAGTGTATACGATGGTAGATATCCAATGTATTAACACTAGTAGAAGGTGCTCATTTCTTAAATGAGGTATGTCAAGCTTTTTTAGTAACCACATCTTTTGAATCATGACTTGGTCCCGTGTTCTTTTTTCTCTGTTCCATTATAATGGGCTCCCTTCTACCTTGTTTTTGTAGCCTAAGGCCACCTATTCCAATATATCACCTTTTTTAACTAACTTATAGCCTTTGCTGGTAGGATTAATTAGAAGGGGTTGTGGTTGTTCTAGCTCATTTTGTTCCTCTTTGTAGATCAAAGATGACAAGTCTTATTTAAATATCTCTTCATGATTCATATCGCCCCACTCAGTAAAAATTGCGGGTTTGGCTACCATTGTCACCGCTTGGACTTGTTTGATCTCCTTGGGTGTCGGTGGAAGCATTCCAACACAAAATGCTTGATTGAAGTGATAATTTCCATTACCCAAGTGTCAAGTACTTGAACCTTGGTTTTAGTTTTTTGTTGCTCCCTTGATGTTGGTTTAAACGAGGTTGATGGTAGTGTGGAAGGTTCAACATATGAGAATGAATGGAATGATATATCATTGTTGGGTATACGCTGGATTTTTTTATACTTCTCCAATTTTGCACAAAAGTGGAAGGGTTCAGGATCAACATATAGTGTAACCTCCTTTCCTTTGTGAGGAAACTTTAAACATTGGTGAAATATTGAAGCAACTATTTGTAATGCATGAATCCAAGGTCATCCTAGAAGGAGGTTATATGGTAACTCAAGGTCCAGTACCTAACATGTTATTTTGTGGTTGTCGGTCCTATTTGCACAGGAAGCCTAATGATTCCTTCAGAATTTCTTTCGAGATCATCATAGGCCCTTATAGTAATGCTTTTTCTCTTGTCTATTACATCATTAGAATACCACAGATTTTTAACAAATTTCAAGGTACATATGTTTAAACCTACACCGTTATCTATCAACACTCTTTTGACCATGTTTTTGTGGACATCAACTTCTATGTAGAGAGCTTGGTTTTGGAATGAATTTTGTGGAAGGTCTTTCTCGAAAAAGACTAAATGGTGATTGGTCGTGACTTTTCCAACCACGGCTTGAAATTGATCTGGATTGAGGTCATTAGGGATCGATGCTTCTAATTCTTTCTCTAATATCTCCCTATGTGCGAGTGATAATTTTAGCAATTCTAGGATTGAGATCAAAGCGAGAGTTTTCTTCAATTGTTCCACAATATTGTAGTCATTTGATGACCTAGTTGCAGGTTTAGGTGGGGATCCTTGTATTTTGAATTTCCCTTGATAGGTAGTTACATTACATTCAGTGTCCCTACCTCACATAGTCAATACATTTACCCTAGTGTCATCTTCTTGAGAGAGGATACCTAGAACTGTGTCACCATAAGTGTAGTTAACATTTTAATAGTCTTGGTCCTTTCCTTTGTCATTCTTCTCAAAATGGTTTAGAATTGGATTTGTGTCAATCTGTATGTCTTTGTTTCTAGGATGATGTTCGATCCAATTCTCCCTTGTCGATCAAGTCTTATATTATATATGCTTGAGTCTCATTAAATTATTTGTTGTATGTCCTTTGATTTTGTGAAACTCGCAGAAGTCCTTCTCATTGTACCATTATGTTTTGAAGCTTGGCTCCTCATAGTTTGGGTGATCGTTGACCTTGATGAGGTTTTTTTGCACTATTTTGTGTATGATCATCTTGAATGGATCTCCTAATGCAATGAACTTCCTTCTTGGTTGATCGTACTACCTTTGTTGTCCTCCTTGATTTTTTTGTTGGTTGATCGCTGGAGCATTTTGAGGATAGCTAAGTGGATTGTTTTGTGCATTATTAGGAACATAGCCTGTTTGTGAACTTGAGGTTTTTTTTGTGGCCCATTAGGATTTTCTACATTCCACACAACTCTAGCATCAAGTACCCCATCGTTGGTGACATTTTTGTTCTTGGCCCAAATCTTAGGTTTCTCATTCAAAATAGAAGAATTGTCTCTTGGGTTGTTTAGCTTAATCACTCCCCTTGCTATGAGTGCCCTTTCTAATTGGAGTCCCTTCCCAATATTTTCCTCAAAGTTCGTGGGGAATAATATAGTGAGTCAATAGTTAACTTCTTCTTGGACATTGGAAACAAATATGTCTACCATTTTCTTATCGGGAATGGGCCACTTGCATCGACTAGCTTTGTGTCTCCATCATTGTAGGTAGGAGGTAAATGATTCTCCTTGACTCTGTTTAATCTTGTGTAGATCCATGATGCTAACATCCTATTCTATATTGAGTGAGAAGTGGTTTACAAATTTGGTAGTCAATTCATCGAAACTTTTAATTCTTAGTGGTGGAGGGGAGAACCACTCCATAGCATGACCGGTAAGACTACATGGAAAGAGCCTCATTAGGTAAAAGTCATTGTTTTGTACTTCCATGCATGATACCAAGAAATCTCATACATGTTTTATTGGATCTCCTTTTCCCTTGTACTTATCAAACTTGGGTATTTCAAATTTTTTTGGAAAGGGAAGCATAATAATGGAATGATCAAAAGGAAGTGGACATATATCCTGTAGGGTATAAGTTTTCTTTGGTTTTCCTATTTGTATGTTCAATATTCTTTAATTCATTTCTTGTAGTTGCATGCCCACCTCTATTTTTGGTACCTTTTTTGTTGATCCTATGTGTAGTAACCTTTTTGTCTTACCATGTTTTGGTCATAGGTTTGGAATTGTGGAGGTACGAGACCTTGGTAACCATGTTGGGTAGAAGTAGGGTTAAATCTAGGTTGTGTGATAGGAGGGTTAGGTCCTTGTTGTGTGAAAGGAGGGTTAGCTCCTTATTGGATATAAGGAGGGTTAGCTCCTTGTTGAATGTAAAGAGGGTTAGCTCCTTTTTTATGGAAGTAGGGTTAGCTCCTTGTTGAATTTTAGGAGGGTTAGCTCCTTGTTGAACGTAAGGAGGGTTAAATCCTTGTTGTTATTGTTGAGGAGGGGTACCTTAGTAGTGCATTGGTGATACACCCTGTTATTGGGATGAATTTTATTGAAGGTTACCTTGGTAGTGCATTGGTGGGATACCTTGTTGATGTGACGAATTAGGAAGGGTACGTTGTGGCACACCTTTTTGTTGGGACAAAATATTTTGAAGTTTATCTTAATAATGTGTTAGCGAGACACCTTGTTGATAGAAAAAATTGGGAAGGGTACCATGTGGCACACCTTGTTTTTGGTTTTTTTGATTGGGAAGGGGACCATGTGACCCACCTTATTGATTGGAAAGGGTACCTTGTGACACACCTTGTTGTTGTTACTATTGATTAGGAAGGGCACCATGTGACCCACCTTGTTGATTGGAAAGGGTACCCTGTGGCACACCTTATTGTTGGTATTGTTGATTGGGAAGGGGACCATGTGACCACCTTGTTGATTGAAAAGGGTATTCTATGGCACACCTTCTTGTTGGTACTGTTGATTAGGAAGGGGACCATAGGACCCACCTTTTTGATTGGCAAGGGTACCCTATGGAACACCTTGTTGTTGGTAATATTGATTGGAAAGGGGACCATGTGACCCACCTTGTTGGTTGAAAAGGGAACCCTATGGCACACCTTGTTGTTGGAATTGTTGATTAGGAAGGGGACCATAGGACCCACCTTGTTGATGGTACTATTGTGGAAATTGCCCTTGTTGATTTTGTACATTTTGGAAAGGGTGAACATATGAAGTGTTTTGGGGCATGTATTGTCTTGTTGGTGGATTGTTACCTTGTGACATGTATTCAAATGGTCCTCCTTGATATTGTTGGGCCACCATGCTTGTTTGATTTGGGACAATTTTATAAACAAGGGGTTATCTATTGATTGATCATTGCCTTGTGAGAAGACTGGTGACATGTTTGGAATCTCCAATGGTTTAGGTATTTCTCTCACAACTGAGTTATCTCCTAAGGGAATGAGATGAGGATATTTAAGACCTTCTATATTAAAGTCTATAGAAAATTTAGCACCACTTTGAGCTAATTTGAAGAAATAAGTATTTGGATCCTTTCTTAGGAGTTTTTCCATCAATTTGCGCACCTTGGGATTGTTGGAATGTTGGAAGAATTATTCATCATTTATTTCTTCCTCACTATCCACTTCCTCTATGACCACATCCCTTGGTTTTTCGTTCACTCTATCCATCACTTCTTGTTGTCTACAAATTATCTCCTCCTCACTAGGTGATTGGTTTGTAGTTGCTTTTGAATGTAGGTTCCTTTTGAGGAGTTATAAGGTCATTTGGTCTATAGCCCCATTGGTCACTTCCACTATTTGTGGTGTTTGTTGGGGGTATGCTAGAACTACTTTTGTTGGCCTCCATGTTTTTTCTATGTTGTGATCTCGTAATTGTCATAAACAAGTGCCAATATTTTGTGACTGTTTGGTGGTTTTTAACTATGGAATGCACTAATGCTTTGTTTTTTGGGATTTTATGTTTTAAGGAAATGAAATTGCATTTATTTTCTTGGATTTTTTGTTTTTGAAAAGATGATATATATTGCCACGTAGGAGGTGGTAATACAGGCCTTTTGGTTGCAACATCGGATCTCCGCTCTTGTTTGTCTAGGATATTTGTTGTGTTTCTCCACTATTTTGGTGTTTCCTTTGTCTCGAATATGAAGCTCCTTGAACTATTGATTATGTTTATTTGTTCTCCTTCAATCAGCTCAAAGTTTGATTGTATGATATCTATTGCAAGGTTTGGTTGTTGAGCTGGAGCAATCATCTACGCCAAATGTTCATAAGGTGAAATGGTGAAAATGTTGGCATTTTGGTATGGTTTTTTATGATTCTCAAGACCCTAAGGTTTGAGCAATGTTTTGGGATGATGCTATTCTTGGAACTCAAAATGTTGAAAGGCTTGGATAGATATTTCACATCTTTTTCTAAAGGATATGTTGTGGGAAATTTACTTGAACTAGCCTTGAGGTTCAAGCAAATGTTGATTTCTTAGAAGTGAGTGAAGGAATGATCAAGTTCGTTTGTTTTTATTTTGAATTCTAAAAGTAGGATGGGTTGTTTGATTTTTTTAAAATGGACCGATGTGAATTATGACTTGTTTTGGGAGTCTATTTGTTTCATTATTCATAGATTTGTAACTAGTTTCGAATTAGTTTTCTAATTTTCACCAGAAAATAGAGCAAAAGTGGTAAGTTTGGAGAAAAAGCGGTTAAAAGAGTCAATTGTAGCCAAATTATGGTCAAGTGCAGCAATTTTAGAAAGGCAAATGCGATGAAATTTTTCAAGTGCGGTGTTTGTGTCAAGTTTTTTGTCTGATGAATAGTGAGTGTAGAAGTGAGATTTTTGGTCAAACGTGGCTAGTATACAGTAAATTGTGGCCAAGAAAATACGTCAAGTGTGGAAAGATTAGGAGAAACTACAACAATTTTAGAGCAAGTGCATTCAGTTTTCTCAAAAGTGATAAATTTTCATTAGTAACTATCATAAGATAGAGAGAAAAAGCACTAGGTTTTTGTCAACTACAACTAGTTCTTGGTCAAGTGCGGCAAAAATAGAAGCAAAAGAAGCCTCTATTCAATTTTGTTTCCTAGTTTCTATGTTTTGGTATCAACTTGGATAATTTATAGATTTGAAGGTTTTGTTGGATCTAATTTGAGATTTGGCAAGTGATAACACAACACAACAATCAAAACTTATGTGACCCTAAATGTTTACAACTTTAAGCATGTTTTCTTTCATAAAAGCGCAAAATTTGTGAAAGTTGAAATTCTAAAGTCATAGTTTCCAATGATTAATTCGTCCTTAATGTGACTTCAAATGTGAGCCTAAATATCTGAAAACCTTAGGGATATTTTTTTAAAATATCTTTAAGGACTGCAAATATAGGGCTATTTTCAAAGGATTCAACTAAGTCAAAAAGGGTTTGAATTTTGGCAACCATGTTGAATGTTTGTTTTGATGTGTTAATTTTAATTCAAGCACAAATTTTTTATGTTTCAAAGTAATCGAATAGATTTGGAAATTTCATGAAGACAATGTACACCCTAGGGATAGGTACTTCCTCCTAGATGGGATTACCTCATGCCCCAAAGGGATGATTTTACATGCAAAAAATGGAGAGTGTTTTAAGCTCAACCATAAGTAAGAATTAGTAAGTAACTTCTAAAAATCAAAGTTTCAATGCACCAATTCAAAGAATGTTTTGGCTAAAAGGGGTAGCTTCTACAACATTGATTATTAGTCATGTTTCAAGATAACTAGTGTCTATACATGCGGTGATTCACTCAATTAAGAGGTCTCCCAACCCTTGTGAGTTTTTACGTATCTCACAAATGCTAAGGGAGACTTTCATCAGTATAGAACATCTACACCAGGTGGGTGATGACCTTTCCTCACACCCACAATTATTTATATAGTGGACCAAAACAAAATTATCATTTGGGTCACTCCCTCTCACAAGTTGGGAGGTAGGCCCTCTAAAGGTATGCTTTAAAATCTAAACAAAGTGTGAAACTCAAGATGCTTTTCATCACCCTAGATAGCAAAAAGGTGAGAGGGGAGACAATAGACACCTAGTTTCCCAAACACATAATACACATTATACACTTCATTGAAATGTTCATTTTAAGCCTCAAAAAAGAAATAAAATAAAAAGTAAAATGAAAATGAAATAAAATGAAAAGAAAGTGTGTACAAGATAGAAATTTATTCTTTTTATGTGCACCAATTTCAAATCTTTTAAGATTTCAAGAAGTATCACAATGTACAACCAAAAAAAATTTGTTCATTTTTAAGCAACAATTGAAGTGTTTCTAAAGTTGTCTTAATTGGTCAAAAAAATGAAATCATATGTTTCATCAACATATTGAAATTGTTTGGTCAAAGGAAAACATTTTTTTAGAGTACCAAAAGGAATTAGTTGTTCTAATCTAGAAAACTTTGAAAAATCCTTTTTAGAGCACCAAATGAAAGAGTGTGGATTTGTGGGGTTCTTTTAATGGCACCAATCAAGAGCATTTGAAAAGATAGAAAGACTTGAAAATTTCATTTTAGAGCACCAATTGAAATTTTTCTAAGCTAGAAAGCTTTGAAAAGTTCATTTTAGAGCACCAATTTGAAATTTTGCTAAGCTAGAAATCTTTGAAAAGTTCATTTTAGAACACCAATTTGAAATTTTTCTAAGCTATAAAGCTTTGAAAATGTCATTTTAGAGCACCAATTGAAATCATTTGGATTTGTGGGGTTCTTTTTATGCACCAATTGAAGATTATGAAAGCTTTGAAAAATTAAAAGCTTTGACCGTTCACCTTCTCTGCAATAAACACATTAATTTTTATTGGATAAAAACATGCCATACTTTTTCAAATCTTGCATAAACAACATTAGCACCTATTAAACAACCAAACCAAATGACTATTAGTGTTAGAAATTGAAAATGTGACTTGTAGATTTCAGATAAAAGTTTGATAGAGAAAAAGCGAAAACTTTTAGCAGAAGTGGCCCTGCTAGAAACAAAACCTGTTAATGCTATTTGCAAGAATTGTCAGTTTAGAAAGCAAGCAAGAAATCATTATAGATCAAAGGAATAGTCTACTATCGGACTAATGGATTTAGTTAATATAGATCTTTGTGGTCCTACAAAAGTGAGAAGTCTACTTGGTGAAAGGTACTTTATGCTTTTAATTGATGATTCTATTTTTAAAAAGAAGCAGCTGAAAAGTTAAAGTGTGCCCTTGTCATTTTGGAAAAAGCCCTAAAAATATCAAAAGCAGCCAAAACAAGGTAAAGTGCAGCAGAAACGTGAAAACTTTTCCAGTGCATTTATGGAACCGGCAACTTAAAAAAATTCTCATAAAATGGTTAGTTCTAAGGAATGTGGTCCCATCGGACATGCCAGAATGTGAAAGGGGAAAATCGATGTGATGCAATAAGATAAATGAATTGAATTAAACCTAATCTAACTCGAAACAAAAATCAAGATTCATGCCCATTACTCATGAAATGAAACTATAGAGAAATGAATTCAAGAAACAAAATCAAAAGAGAAAAGCATAAATGAATTCACCAAAGTAGCGTTACCATCTTGTGTCGAAGTGTGTTCACAAAGATGTTGGATTGTTCATATCAATGTGAAGCCTCCATTGTGCATATCAAAAGCTTCAAGAACATGCAATGTCATTGATCGAAGATGTGTGAAAAGCTTTGTCAAAATATTGATTAAGATTTATATATTACTTCATTGTGTAAAATATGTTGATTCTCTAATTGTTTTTGAGAAGAAAGATGGTTGTTATATAGGAATTGTATTTTGAAATGAATGCTTGAGATTGTGTAGTAGAATATCTTGATCAATGGTTCAAAACCGTTGAGAGGATTTATATGGAAATAATCAGTGCAAATTGATTACATAATCGGTTTGATTGAAGAAATCATTTTGAGTGTTCAGTGGGATTGAGAAAATAGATTGAATAATCTATGGGATTGAAGAATAAATTGATCTATCAAGAAATAGATGGATCAGTCAAAGAATAGAGTGAGTAATCGGGGGATTGTAATTTGCTCAATCATGAAAGTGGGTGAGGATAATTAATTAATTGATTTAATTAATTAATCTTATTGAGTTGAACATGAAAATCAAGTTTAACTTTCACAAACAAAGTTGTTTTTATTTGTTTTTACCTTTTTGATGATGTTTTGAATAATTTATTTAATTATTCAAGTTTAGGGGAAAGCGATTTAATTAAACTATTAAGTACTAATAATTTAATTGATTTAGGGGAATGGGATAAATTAGTGACATAAATAAATAATTGATGCTATTTAATTAATCAAGAAGAATAAAGTTAGATTAGTACTTTATTAAATAAATGAAATTTATTTAATCGGTCAAATTTGATGAAAAAAGTTAATTAATTAAATAACGTCAAATTATTCAATTAATTAGAAGAAATTAGTGTTTTGGATGTAATTGATGTGAAATATAAAGATATTTGGTAATAATGATGCAAATGATGAGAAAATATCATTTAGGATGTATGATATGTGTCACGTCAATTTTACATGTCTACACATATATATCTTTTATATTTGTATTATTTAGAGGTTCTTGTGAGATAACATCAACATTACTTTGCATCTCATCAATGATTTTCTTTTTGGTGAATCTAGTTTCATTCTGAATCTTTCTATGTACATCTTCATCCAAGCTCATTAGAAGATTTGTTCTTCTCTTGGTACGAAGCTCTTTAGCTTGTCTCCAGACAATCCTTTCCTTTTCTTCTTAGAAAACAAGAATCCCAGTTTTGTCAATTTATTGTAGTTTCAAATCTTCATTAGCTTTACTTGCATCTTTGTTGGATAGGACAATAGAGAGGGGGGGTCAATCAAATGTCATAGATTATAGCCTTAAATTCAATTACTAGAACTAACACATAAATTGACTAAGTGATTAACCATCAAATTCCAATGCACAAACATAGTAACACCAAATTTATGTGGAAAACCCAATGAGGGAAAAAACACGGTGAGGATTAACTCACACTATAGAGAATATCAAAATTGATTACAAAAGACTCACTGCCTAAAATAAGGCTCATTGCTTGAGATCAGGCTCACTATCTGAAATAAGGACTCACTATCTGGACTCACTATCCATAGGGCTACAACCTGGAGGGATCACTAGAACACAAATACAAAGAAGATAGAGAAGACTTGTTACAAAGAGACATCAATCCCAATGCAACAAAGGATTCCACCACAATCACTGATCAACTTGCATGAATGACAGAGTTTGCCTTCTGCTCACTACATCTGGAAACTCAACGTTAAGATTTGCACTAATCAACCACACACATAAATCACAGACTTTTAGAATAGCATCAAAGTTGCATCTGCTCTTTCACTTATCTTCCTTCTTTTCTTATGTATAATTTTCATTGCTAGCACATTATGTATTTATATCATCTCCAACTTTGAAAAGATACAAAGTCAGCCATCCAACTTAAAATTCAAATTAGGTCAATTCCAAACATCCTAGGGTGGAATTAGAATAAGAGCGACCCAAACACATGATTCATTGGGAGCCATAATAGATCCAAAATACTTCATCAAATTCAAATATAGTGATTGACACATGGTTGGCCAAACCAATGTAAAACACATAGATCAATTAAGCTTAATTCTTCCAAATGTTGAAACCATCTTCAAGGAAACATAACTCTAGAACCAAAAGTCATAAGACTTCAACAAAGGGAAATATAGACAAGAAAAAATACTCCCAAACCTCAGCCAAAACAAAGAAAAATGTAGTTCACAAGTACTGGATCAACATCCTCAATAGTTGAATACCTGCAATCTTCTTTTCATTTATTTTTCTCAATATCCTTAACATATATAGTCAACAACAACTACTAGATAACCAACTGACTAGTCGACATCAATTACAACACTTTCATTCCTCTTTCCATTCTTGCAACAATCTCCCCCTTTGTCATTGATGGCAACACATGATGTGAAAAACCATCAAAGACACACACCAGTTCTAAAAATACTTATCAAAAAAATTCCTTTTGCTTCTCCCCCTTAGAAGATCATCTTCCTCATTACCTTCTTTCTATTGTTAGATTTCTTTCCTTTTCACATGCTCTCTCTCTTTTTCACATGCTCTCTCTCCCCCTTTGACATTAATGGCAATGGAAAAAGATATGTTCATTGAAACTTCCTTTCACATGATAATAGAATACGCATAATGACAACACTTAAAACTGCATGCTCCCCCTGAGAGGTAGCCACCAAAAACATCAATCCAGAAAAAGATAGAACCATGAATCCACTGAACTGATGCATCTCCAAATGCATCTTAGTTTGTAAAAGGAGGGGAAATAACCCCTAGCTTATCTCGAAGATACTCAAAAGTATTTTTAGGAAGAGCTTATGTAAATATATCCACAATCTGATCTTTTGTCGAAACATACTCAATCTTAAATTCATTTTCCATGAGATTCTCTCTCAAGAAATGATACCTGATAGATATATGCTTCATTCTCGAGTGCATTACAAGATTCTTTTAAATGTTAATTGTAATTATATTATCATAGAAGATAGAAATAAAATCATCATACAACACTATGATATCCTTCAATGTTTGTTTCATCCATAAAACTTGTGAACAACAAGATGCAACAACATTATACTCAGCTTCAATAGTAGACAAAGATATTGAATCTTGCTTCTTACTTAACCATGCCACCAATCTACATCCAAGAAGGAATGCACTACCACTTGTACTCATTATGCCATCTATACTTATGGCCCAATCTACATCTATATAAGCACTAAGTGTAAAGTTAGTGTCTTTAGGATACCATAATCCATAATCTGGAGTGTCATTCAAATATCAAAATATTCTTTTAATTGTAGCAATATGTGTTTCCTTCAGATTTTCTTGAAATCTAGCTACAAGACAAATCACATGTATAATATTTGGTCTACAGGCAGTCAAATATAGTAGTCCACCAATCATAGATCTATACTTGCTCTGATCAGCCTTAGGTGAATCATTATATTTACCCAACTTACATCCAATCACCATAGGAGTACTTATTGGTTTTGAACCGTCCATCCCAAATCTTTTCAACATCTCTTTCACATACTTAGATTGTGAAATGAAAATTCCGCTCTAATTGATTAATTTGTAACCCAAGAAATAAATTCATCTCAGAAAACATAGAAATTTCAAATTCTTTATGCATCTCTTTCACAAACATCTTGCACATCTTGTCATTTCCTCCAAAGATAATGTCATCAACATATACAACTACAATAATTTTTTTGTCATTTTCAGTATTGAAATATAAATTACTATCTATCGTACCTTTGTTGAATCCTTGTTGACTCAAATACTTATCTAGCCTTGCATACCAGGCTTTAGGAGCTTGCTTCAATCCATATAAAGCTTTCTTTAATCTACAAACCATATCCGGTTAATCTATTAACTGAAATCCTTCTAGTTGTTCCATGTAGACCTCTTCTTCGAGTTCACCATTCAAAAATGTTGACTTGACATCCATATGATAGACTTTTAAATCTTTATAAGTAGATAATGAAGAACATCCTTATAGCCTATATTCTTGCTACCGGGGCAAAAGTATCCTAAAATTCTATACCTTCCATTTGTGTGTAGCCTTTACACACAAGCCTTGCTTTTTTTCTAACAACTTTCTCATTCTCATTCAGCTTATTTATGAATACCCATTTTGATCCAATGATATTTTTGTCTACCAATCTTGGGAGCAATTCCCAAGTTTGATTCTTCTCAATCTACAAAATTTATTCTTTCATTGCTTCCTTCCAATGTTCATCCACACAAGCTTCACTTATTGACATCAGCTCAATCTTAGAGAATAAGCACAAATTTAATTCATTTTTCAACCATAGCCTTGAATGCCTTGAATCTATCTAATGCATATGATTTCTCTCTTAGAAATGTAACCCATGTATATCTAGAATAATCATCAATTAAAAGAAAAAATTACCTTTCACCAAGTATACTTAGCACTCTCATGGGACCACAAAGATCTATATGAACCAAATCCAATAATCTAGGAGTAGATTTTTCTCTTGATCTATAATGATTTCTTGTTTGCTTCCTAAACTGACAATTACTACAAATAGAATTTACAGGCTTTGTAATTCTCGGTAGATCTCTCACGGCCAGAATAGTACTAATCCTTGCCAAGTTATCAAAATTCATGTGACACATTCTCCTGTGCCATAACGAACTATCATTTATCTAAGTCATAAAAAATCATCCATCAACACCTTTAAGTTGATAAATATTCCCTTCATATTTCTTTCCTGTAGCAATCAATGTTTTAGATCCTTTCTGAATCTCACATTTCTCATCCTTAAACACAAGATAATATCATTTTTTGCACATCTAACCAACACTCAACAGATTATGCCTTAAACCCTTAATGTAGTAAATATTGTTAGTATGATGCTTTCCATCAAAACTTACTGAACCTATCCCACATATTTTAGCACTAGTATCATCTCCAAACATAACCAGACCTTCATATTCTGAATCTTCATCTGAAATACTAGCATTCTCATTAACATAGTAAGCTTTGTTAATCTTCTTTCATTTCTTTTCTTTTTCGTGTCTTTGTTTATTCTTTCTAGCTCTTTCTGGATACTTTGCAGCATAGTGACCAATTTCTCCACAACTAAAACACTTAAAGGTAAATTTACCTTCATAATTACTAGATTCTTTTCTCATTCTTCTTATAATGTTAGCCTCGATTTCATCAAAGTTTTCTTCAACCAGATCTTTAGTTTTTGTAGCTTTAAAAGTAGTCTTTGTTTTACCTCCACTTCTTAGATTCAACTTCCTCATCTCATAAGATGTCAAGAATCCTAGCAGCAGATCCTTACTACAAGTCTTATAATCTATAGTCTTTTCAATAGCACTCACCTTTTCACTATAAGCATCAGGAAGAGTTCTAAGCATCTTATTTACAATTCTAGTTGCATCTATAGTAGCACCAAGGGATCGGATTCCAACTACTACCTCATCAAATCTCTATACACACGCTTTAACATTCTCATCTTCGGACATGTGTATAAGATCAAACTGTGTTTCCAAATTTTGTAATTTTTCCTCCTTTACCCTCTCATCACCATCATGTTCTCTTTCTAAAGAATCCCAGACTTCTTTAGTTGTCTTCAAATTTTGAACCTTAATCAATTCAAAATGTACCAAACTATTCTTCAAGATAAAATTTTCCTTATTATTCACTTCATGTGCTCTAATTTCTTCAGGTGTACTTAGACCATTAGTAGGAGGAGTGTATGGTTTCTTATAATCTTTCTCTACATCATATCTATAATACTCTAGATATTCTTCAATCAATACTTTCTAGATACCATAATTAGTTCCATCAAACCTTGGATAATCAAAGACCATTTCACTAGCCATCCTAAACCTTCCTTAAGCAATTAATCTCTTCACCAAGGAACCAAGCTCTGATACAAATTGTTGGATAGGAAAACTAAGAGGGGGGTGAATCAGTTGTCACATATTATAACCTTAAATTCAATTAGAAAAACTAACACATAAAGTGATTAAGTGATTAACCATCAAATTCCAATGCACAAACACAGTAACACCAAATTTACATGGAAAACCCAATGAGGGAAAAATCATGATTAGGATTAACTCACACTATGAGAATATCAAAACTAATTACAAAAGGCTTACTTCATGAAATAAGGCTCACTACCTGAAATAAGGACTCACTGTCCATAGGGCTACAACCCAGAGGGCTCATTGCCACACATATACAAATAATACAAAGAAGACTTGCTACAGAGAGACAATAATCCCAATGCAAAAAATGATTCCACCACAATCATTGATCAACTTGCATGAATGAAAGAGTCTACCTTCTGCTCACTACATCTAGAAACTTAGCATTAAGCTTCACACTGATCAACCACACACATAACTCACACACTTTCAAAATAGCATCAAATCCATGTCTACTCTTTAACTTATCTTCCTTCGTTTCTTATGTACAATTTTCATTATTAGCACATTATGTATTTATACCATCTCGAACTTTGAAACAATACAAAGTCATCCATCCAACTTCAAATTTAAATTAGGTTGGCACCAAACATCCTAGGGTGGAATTAGAATGAGGGCAACCCAAACACACACTTCCCTGGGACCCATAATAGATCCAACACACTTCATCAACTTCGAAGATAGTTCTTGACACACGATCATCCAAACCAGTGTAGAACACATAGATCAATTAAGCTCTATACTTCCAAATGTCGAAACCATCTTCAAGGAAACACAACTCTAGAACCACAAGTCGTAAGGCTTCAACAAAGGGAAATCTAGACCAACAACAATTCTCTTGAACCTCAACCAAAACATAGAAAAGTATAGTTCATAAGTATCAAATCAACATCCTCACCACCTGAATACATGTAATCTTCTTTTAATACAATTTTCTCAATATCTTCAACATATACAGTCAAAAACAACTATTATATAACCAGATGATCAGTTGACATCAATGAAGACACTTTCATTCCTCTTTCCATTCTTGCAACAATCTTCTCTTCTTTGTCTCAAAGCATCAACAAGTCTATCCAGAGCCTTGTCAATACTATATTTGAAAGGGATGTTTTGCATCAACATATACTCAATGATAACTTTTCCAATTGTCCTTTTATCTCCTAGAGTAAAATTTGTATGTAGTATCATTGTATCATTTAATGAATCATACTCCACAATTCCATTTATTATTGCACCAAAGTCCAAAGGGTCATGAGTGGTTAGATGAGCCTTCTCATTATTTTCCTTAGCAATCCCTTTTTCTTTATTTTTATGTAAGGAGATCTCTTCTTCTTTTCTTTGTCTTGTACTTTTCTCTCTTTTCTCTAAAACCAAGGATTTTACTTCTTCTTCATCATCAGTATCAATCTTTTCTCTTTTTTCCTTTTCTTTAGGCCTAGTATGCACTGCTTTAGTGGAATTTTTCTCCGGAGTGATTTGAGATGTGGCTTTTCTTTTACTATTGGTTGTTGGAAAGGATTCAAAATGCATCAAAGAAAATGTAACAACAAGAGAGGTTCTATCAAATCTCCTTGTACGAGGACTAGTTTCTAGAAGAGAAAATTTGGCTTTGGAAGTATCCAAAAGAACATCAACTGTAATTTTTAGAGAGGTACCCAAAATATTGTAAAGTTCCTCTTTTCCTTTAATTTATGAGTATCATAGGGCACCTATCTCCTTCAATACCTTTTCAACTTTTTTTTCATTGGTTTCTTCACTCTCTTTTAGTTAAATTTCATCCATGATTTCACTATAAGTAAATTTTTTACTTTTAAGATCCTTAGGTTTTGACAACATAAATCTATGTAACTTTGTACTAATTCATCCTCAACCTCATTAGGTAGCTGAGATATCCATATAGTTCTAGGTTCTATTTCTTCCATAACAATGATCCTTCTTTACATAAAATTTATCTCATTTTCATATTTTTGAACCAAACAAGATGGTATCCTATATCACCCTTGCAACTCTATTGGAAAATTGTTAAAGAAACCCCACTACATTGTAGTATATGATTGTTCATATTGGAAATTGTACATATGCTTCTTAATTTGTGTAGCTACCAGAATGATTTTATCCTAAATCTTGCCTTTGAGGCTAGGTAATTCATTTAGGAAGAAAAAATTAAGACATATGATCAAAGAACCAAACCTGAAGTTGTACTTGGCTTCCTTTGTTCTTTTTAGGTTCTTCATCAGTTGTTCTCTCAAAATCTCACATATATCAACATTGGTATTTTACTTCACCATTTGATGTGCAATGTGAATTGTTGTGGTGGTGGAAAACCCTTCCCTATTTGTGAAATATACTTTGTATGAAATTCACATTAATGCATACCAGACCTTGGGATAAATTATATCCTTTACTGGTAGGGTTCTCTTATCAAAATTACCACCAGTGAATTCCATAACAGTTTCATTCTTTACATATTTTAACACTGGAGTTGGTCTAAAGGTGCAAAGACCAGTAATTACCCTAATATCATCCTTTGTGATCAAATAGGGTTTGTCTAACCAAATAAAATCATCATGAATACAACTCAAGATGATTCTAACCCATTCATTTCTTGTATAAAGTCTAGAAATTCTTTCTAGATGTCCAACCCTTTTGCAACAATATTCCCATACTCTCGCTTATATCCTCCATTCTCATTTAGTAGCTCACGTCAGACCATTTCAAATGAAGAGGTATGTTTAATTTCTTTCAAATAAGCATGAATGTAAATTCTTATGTCTTCACAGTACACAACACCTATTGGAACTTTGAAAATGTGTCATCTTCATCTACCTCCATTGCTTTGAAAGGATATTTCTTATATTTGGGCCTTGGCATTTCAATAATATCAATGATAGTTTGTGTAGCCATGATATCACTTTCTGATACTAAGGTTTTATAAACAAAACCAAAAAAATACTTGTGAAAACTGCCATTAGGGCTTTCTTTGCAATGCATAGAGATTTTCTTCTCTTCCTCCTTAGGACTTGCATATACTTGATATCTTAATGAGACCAATTTTTATCAATTTGAGATTAAATATGCTTCATACCAACCCTAATCATTCCACGTCAAATTCATTTCTTAGCTCTTGAAATTAGTAGCTTTTTATTGTCACAAAGCATCATAATCCTTAGGGACACTTTCACAGAAGGTGTGATTGCTTTAGAAACATGACCAGCCAAGATCATATCACTATTTACTATTATGTTGAAGGTTTCAACATCTCATATATTTCAGGGGGTTTGATAGGGTCTGCAATTGAAACTCCTCCTGAGTCAATACACCCTTTTAGTTACTAGAGGGCTCATCTGCACCATGTTGAGGTATAGATTCATTCTTCATTTCAATTTCTTCTTTCATCTACCAAATTTTTTTCATCTCTTTCCTTTAATAACTAATGAAAATCTTCTTTTGAGGAGTAGAATATCTTACATTCTTTTCCTTGTAGAATCTTGCAATGTGTCCTAGTTTATTGCAATTATAGTAGGTGATACTAACTTGTGGAGAAAGATTGCTTCTTATCATATTAGATCTGCAATCAGCAACCCTATGAGCAAACTTTTTGCATGTGTAACAATAACCATAGAAAGATTGAGGGGTCATAGCATTAATTTTCCTTATTATTTTACTTCTGCAAATATTAGCTTTGTGGCAAAAAAAATTGCAAGCATAGCACTGACCATGAAATGATTGAGTATTTATAGCATTCTACCTTTAAGGCTTGAAGGATTTTTGACTCATTTTGTTTCTACATTCAACTACCTTATGACCAAAATTATTACAAGCATAGCAATTACCATTAAATTTGGTAGGAGTAGTTTGTTTAGGGGAAAGCTCTTTGAAGTTTTTCTTCTTGTTCCAAACAAGAATGAATCCACCTTCTCTTTTTTTGTAATCATTCATCTTTGCATCTTTGGAATATGTCTCCTTAGTGTTTTCTATGTAGGCTTTCTATTCCATAATTTTAGATTTCCCTTCTGCTTTGAAGTTATCATATAGGTTTGCAGATGCACTGGATATAGGACTTTTCCCTCTTTCAAAACCAAGTCCAGATTTCTCTTTGGGTGGATTTTGAGACTTAATCAATTCATTAAGAATTTCAAAACATCCTCTCAGTTTTAAACCTTTATCAATTTTCTCTTTTTCCTTTTCAATTTATTTTCTCAGGAATACAATTTCTTCCTCAAGCTTTAAGCATTCAACAGTTTTATCATTGAGCTTGATATTCAGGCAATCCTCAATCCTCTTTCCTTCTTCAATTTTGACTTTTCAATTTGAGATCATATCTTTAGCTTCTTTGGCTTTCATTTCACATTCATTTTCTCCTTCTATTTGAGCTTTCAGTTTGCTAATTTCTTCTTTAGATTCTTTAACTTTTACCTTCAATTTATCTATTATCTCTTTTTATTTTTCTAGCATGCACTCGTATTTAAAATTTTGCAACCTTTCTTCATCTAGATCTTCAAGAGTAGACCAAAGTTCTCCTTCAAAATCTACTTCACAATCTTTCAGATTTATGTCTCAACCTTCAAGTTTTATTGATTCTAGATCTTATTATGGAATAAATATATCATTGATTTCTACAACAAGCCCCATGTGTTCAAGAGAAGGATCAACCTTTATTGTTAAGCTTCTCAAGGAACTTGGCTCTGGTATCAATTGTTGAACCTAATGATGTGTTAAGAGGGGGCGAATCAACATATATTAAAACTTAACCATTCCATTTGCATATTAACAACACATCACAATAACTAAAAAGAATAGAGGAGAACACATACAACACATAGAGGCACAAGGATTTCTACGTGGAAAACCCAAAGAGGGAAAAAACACAGTGAGGGTTAGCTCACAATATATGTAGCTAACTACTAATAAGAAGTAATATGTTTTGAGGCTCACTGCCTATGGACTTACAAACTAAGGTATACAGCCTTTGAGAAAGATACAAAGGACATAAGAAGCCTCACTATCTCAAAGTAGGATACATGAAAATTAGATTAATAAAATTGATTATGAAATACTATGAAGAAGCATCTAACACATGTTGATGTTGTAGTCACTATTTCACACGATTATCCCTTTACAATGATTTCAAACACTTCATCTTTTTACATTCTTCTCTACCATGAATTACTATTAATCATCACCTTCACAAATGAATTTGATCTTCTATATATCCTTCGCAATAATTTAAAACCTTTATTAGGTTGGCTCCAATATGACCATAAAAATAAACACTTGATATCTCAATGGAAACATACATTATTTAAGATCCAAAAATATTCTTCAAAACTAATCAGGATTAACCACTGATTATGGAGGCAAGACTATTAGCCCAAATAATGATACCACTACCAAAATTACCATTTGTTCACTTTTTCACTCCAGGGAGAGACCAAAACTATCATATAGACCAAAAAGTAAGCATTACAACTTACGAAAAATATATCCACAACCTTGTCCTGAAGAAACTAATCATCATATTCTGACACAAGAGGAGAAACCCACTAAATATGTACAAATAGGGTAATCCAAGTAGATTGTAGCACACTATTATTCAAACATTGAACTTGTAGACCATCACAATAGTTGATACTATGGTTTAGGTTTTAGGGTTTAGCGCTAATGGTTTAGGACACCAATGAATATGTTCACAAAACCACAAGACTAATACTTAAAATTTGGAGGAATGTGGATCATTCCAATTAGCCTTCATTAGCATAGTACTCTACCAAAGCATAGACTGAAACACTATTACTTGTAAATTTCACTGTAGAAGGTGTGATGACTTGATTTATTGGATATGGAACCTTCATAGCTTGACCAACATATCATATGAACTATAAGACTGAATCTTACATAGTGGAAAGATGCGGACCAGAATACAATGACTCTTCCTTAGAGTCTTCACTATGAATTCCTTAGAGAAACTTTTGCACCTTGAATTTATGTTTTGTACACCAAACTAAGATGATATCATAGTAGGCATGTTAGAACTATACTAGAAAAAGTGTAACCATTGCCACATAACACATAGACCACCATTCTTCCTTATACTACTCTACAAACATAAACCAACTAATATCAAGTATGAAACAACTACTTATGGAGTAAGTACATACTTCAGAAACACATCTTACATCAATGAAAACCTATATTGAGTTGAAATCAATGACAACACTTATTTCCAACAAGAATTTTCTAGAGCTAGCTGAATGAAGAATAGTAGTATAGTGTGGTTGTTTTCAGAAAGAGTCAAAGGAATGCTCCACATTTCTTTGCATTTCAAGTTGTGTTCTTGTGGCTTGGAGGATAAGCTTAGATTATTTGAATATTTTCTCATCTCAAGTTTCAAGTGTTTATGTGTACCATAAGTCTAGTTTTCAATGTTCTATCTCAAAATTGTGTATTTTAAGTTTGTAGAGATATTAGGTTTAGTGTATGTTTGTTTGAGCCAGCATGAAGTTTTAAAAGGAGTGTATTATAATGTTTTTGCATGTCATATAATGATTGTAAAGTGATCCACATGATGTTATTTGGTCTCTTTGGTACCACTTTAGGTATAGAGCTAATGCATGGAAGGTTAAGTGTTTGTGGGGCCAACTTGGTATGTTGAGATGATTGTGCCAAGTGTTTGGAAGTGTGTGCCAATGTGGAGATATGTGCTAAGTTAAAATAGGTCCTAATTATAGTTTTATTTTAATTAAATTTGATTTGCTTTACTGCATATGTGTTGAGATCTGACTTGTAGTTGTCGTTGCTCATTTCATGTTACACATTTTATCTTGGACGACAAAGGAGAAACTTTTGAATCTTGTGGAGCATATAAATAAAAGGTCAAGTTTTTTAAAAGAAAAAGAGTGTGTTTGAGTATTTGAGGAGGTATGTGTGAGTATATGTGTGTGTGGAATTAAATTGAAGACAACAGAGGTTGTTGAGTAGAGTTGTTGAAGATATATGGTAGTGTAAGGGGTGTTGTTTTTGTGGTGGTATTCAGTCAAAAAATTGTATCAAGTATGATGTACTAATGTTCTAGCCTCTCTTTGTAAGTGTTGTAATTTTTAGGGAGTTGTAGCTTCCTTTGGTTAAATCCATAAAAACTTTGTTTCAGGGAGTTATAGATTCCTTTGGGTTGTAGCCCATAAAACTTGTTGTAATTATTATTTTTATTTGTGAGGCTGGATTCAGACAATAGTTCTAAGAAGCTTGCTCACCGTGGTTTTTCCCTTCTAGGGTTTTCCACATAAATTTGGTGTTATATTTTGTATAACTTCTTTGAATTTCATAGTTTTATTATGTATATGTTAAGATAGTAGAAATATTTGGTTGATAAAGTTGAATTGGATTAATATGTGGTATATATTGATTCACCCCCCCTCTCAAATATATCAGTGTGTTCTATAAATTGGTATCAAAGAAAGGTTCCTTGGTGCAGACTAACACCTGAAGGTAGATATTGGAATAGAACACATGGCTTACAAAGAGTCCTCTTCTAAATAACCAATATTTGATGGAACAAACTATGCCTTCTAGAGTGTAAGAATGGAGACCTATCTCACCTGACTAGGGTATGATGTTTGGAGAGCTACAAAATATGAGTATATTGAACCTACTCATCCTATTATAGATGTTAATATGAAGAAGGCCCATGAAAAAAATTCCAAAGAAAATAATGATATCTTGAGTGGTTTAAAACAATTAGAGTTTTTCAAGGTAGTGCAGTGCAAGACAACCAAGGAGATATGGGATAAACTCAAAAATGTCTATGAATGAAGTGACAATGTAAAGCAAGCAAAATTACAATCTTACAAAATAATATTTGAAAAGATAAGGATGAAAGAAGAGGAAAACATTGCTATCTATTTGCTTCGAGTGGATGTAGTCAATGGAATCAGACGACTAGGTGAATAAATAAATAACTCAATGGTTGTAAAGAAAGTCTTGAGAACTCTCTCTCACTGGTTTGATTCAAAATTCTCTACTATTGAAGAAGTCAAAGATCTGAAAAAACATACTATGGAAGAGTTGTTTGGGTATCTCACTACCTATGAGATAAGAAATGAAGTCCAAGGTACACAAAAAATATAAAAATCCTTCAAAGCTATGAAGAAAGAAATAAATTCTAGTTCACATAATGAATCTGAGGAAGAAGAAGGAAAATTTGTGAGCAAGATGAAGAAGAGATAAAGCAAGTATATAGGTAAATCACCTTTCAAAGGTTTTAAGTATGGAATAATTGGTCATTTTATTCTTCTAAATATCTTTTTGGAGCAAATAAAACTATCAGGAAGGGTTTCAAGAGGAAACTCCTTTCCAAAGAAGACTACAACTCCTTAGAAGAATCAGATCATTACTCATTAGATCATGAAAGAGAAGAATCCCTATTAATGGGCATGGTGATCTCTAATGGTTCAAACAAGGTTGTGGATGAAGAAGAATGTGAACTTGATTTTGAAGGTGAACTTATTTTTTCTCTTGAAGACTTGGAATGTGCAAGGAAAGAGAAAAAAGAACAAAAATCCCTAATTGAATTCAGGACAAATAAATTTACAAATCTTGAGAAAGAAATTATTTTACTCAAAAAGGAATTGTAGAAATAAAATTCTAATAAACTTGAAGAAGCATATCTCATCCCAATCAGGCCTCAAAGAATATTCTTCAAAAACAAGTTCAATCATGTATTTTTTGGCCATTGTTTCATCTGTAATAAGTATGGTCATAAGGATATGGATTGAAAAATTGAATTGAATATAAGAAGTTTTGTAAATAGGAATTATCTTTCTTCACTAGTAGATGTCAATGTGATATGTCAAATCTACAACAATTTTGGACATATAGAAAAATATTATAGAAGTAGATTGGAAAATAAAAAAATTAGATGGTAGAAATTATTGAGAATGTCAAGGAGAATAACTCTTCCAAGAGAGAGGAAACACACAATGAGGTTGAAAATTCAATGGTTTTCTAAACAACATTTCATGCTCAAAGGAAAAAAAATCTCTAGGCAATAGATAGTGGTTGTCAAGCCATATGATAGGTGACAAAATAAAATTCATCAGTCTTGTTAAGTGGAATGGTAGATCAGTCAAGTTTTGGACAATTCATCTACGAAGATTTGTGGAAAGGGAACCATAAGTATTGATGGAAAATCCAAGAAAAAAGATGTTCTCTATGTTGAAGGTCCCAAGAAAAATATTGTTAGTGTAATTCAAATGTATGACAAAGGATAAAATCTCATATTTCATGATCAAGGGTGTGAAATCAAAAGAGAAAAATATAGTAGATTGGTGGTGGAAGGATCTAGGACAGAAAAAAAATTATATAATCTAAAGGGTGTTAATGGTGTTACAAGGTGTGTGCCCTTGGTCTCCTTGTGTTGTGCAACACAACACTCTAGTTCATGATATGGCTTAACCACCTCCCATGGATTCATTAACTCTGGTGGTTGTATCAACCATTAACAACTCGATCTTTTGTTGCAACAACAACTGTTTATGCAACAATTGGTATTAGATTCTAGGTTACGGGTTCGAACCCCTCACTTGTGTTGGGGGGCATTCTTAAAAGGTGTGTTCCCTTGGAATCCTTGTGTTGTATAGTGCAATTCTCAGGTTTATGGAATGGCTTAATTTCCTCCCATGGATTCATTACTCTAGTGGTTGTATCAAGCATTAACAAGTCGATCTTTTGGTGCAATGGCAACCATCTGTGAAACAAATAGGAGAACTCGTCTTTTAGGATAGACAAGTGAATATTGGTTGTCACACAAGAGGATGTGACACATAAACTTTGAAAATATTGTAAAGGCCAACTTCATGCAAGTAGTAAGAGGTATGATGAAATTATCAAACCTGCAAGCACCCTGTGTAAAGAATGTTATATTGGGAAGCAAATAAGGATAAGATTCAAGACCAAGTAGTATTCTTCTACAAGGCCATTGGAACTAATTCCTACTAATTTGCATTGAAATATAAGGAAAGAATCTCCAATTTGAAAGGTGTTTCATCTTTCTCATTAATGATTCCTCTAGGATGACTTGGGTTACATTCTTAAAAGAAAAATCAAAAGCTTTTAGTAGGTTTAAGAATTCAATGGTTAAAAATGAAATGAATTCTAGAATCAAGTGTTTAAGGTTTGATAGAGGTGGTGAGTTCACATCAAGTGATTTTGAGTAATTTTGTGAATAACATGGAATAAAGAGGCATCTATCTGATACTAAAACTTCTTAGCAAAATGGGGTAGTGGAAAGGAATAATAGAACTGTTCAAGAGATGACAAGAACAATGTTGAATGATGCCAAGTTTCCTAGTATATATTGGAAAGAAGTAGTCCATACTACTATCTAAATTCTTAACAGATGACAACTAAGATTGAACAACACCAAGACTCCTTATGAGCTATGGCATGGAAGACCAACAACTTTCAAGTAGTTCAAAATCTTCTGAAGCGAATGCTACATGAAAAGAGATGAAGAAGGTTTGGGAAAATTTGGCTTAAGATCTAATGAAGGAATATTTCTTGGATACTCAACTATGATAAAATCTTACAAATTATCTAATCAAATACTGAGGAAGATAGTTGAAAGTGCAAATGTTAGGGTTGATGAAGCGTCACATCAAATATCATATGAGTAAGAAGAATGTTGGTCTAATGAACTTGCATGCAATGAAGAAGAAGAATAAATTGAAGAAAAGGAATAAATACAAAAGAATATTACCAAGACTCTTGTCAAGTATGGTTAGAAGAACCACTCAGAAGATCAAATAATTAGAGTTAAGAATGAAGGAGTGCAGACTAGAAGAAGATTTGCAAGGGAAAATGAAAAGGTAAAATTTTCTTTAGTGTCAAGAATAGAACCTAAAACTTTTGTTGATGCTAGAAAGGATGAAGGATGGATACAAGCAATGGGAGAAGAAATGAATCAGATAGAGAAAAATTAGACTTGGGAATTGGTGTGAAGGCCTTCAGACAAAAATGTTATAGGGACAAAATGGGTGTTCAAAAATAAATTGAATGAAGATGGAGAAGTAGTGAGAAACAAATCAAGGCTAGTGTCCAAAGGTTATTCACAAGTGAAAGGACTTGAATTTGAGGAGACATTTTCTCTGATGGCAAGAATAGAAGCAATCAAAATATTTCTTACATTTTTAGTTCACAAGGACTTCAAAGTATATCAAATGGATGGTAAATATACCTTCTTGAATGGTGACTTAGAAGAAGTTTACATAGAGCGGGCTAGTGGATTTTAGTTATCAAAAGATACAAACATGGTATGTAGAGTTAAGAAGGCTTTATATGGTCTCAAACAAGCCCCTAGGGCTTGGTATGCAATGTTGGACAAGTATTTACTCTAGAAATGATTCAAGAAAGGTACTATAGATAGAAATCTTTACATTAAAACTAAGGATTAAAAAATTCTAATACTTGTATATATTGATGATATAATCTATGGTGGAGAAAAGGAAATGTGTAAGAATTTTGTAGAAGAGATATAGAATGAATTTGAAATATCAATGATATATGAGTTATCATTCTTTCTTGGACTCCAAATTGTTGAGTCAGATGATGGTTTATTTATCTCTTTAGCAAAGTATGTCAAGGAGATGTTGAAAAAATTTGGTATGGAAGATTGCAAACCAATGAGTACTCCTCTAGTACAAGGTTGTCATTTGAGAAAATATGATGAGTCACCTTAGGCTGATCAAACTCTATATAGGTCTATGATTGAGGGCCTATTGTACTTAACAACATCAAGGCCTGAAATTATGCAAGTTGTTTGCTTGGTTGCAAGGTTTCAAACTAATCCAAGAGAAACTCATGTGAAGGAAGTCAAGAGGATTTTCAAATATTTGATGAGAAATCTAGATTATGGATTGTGTTATCAAAAGGGTAATGACTTTTTCTTGAGTGAATATACTGATGTATATTGGGCTAGTAGTATCGATGATAGAATAAGCATTAGTGGTGGAGCTTTCTTTTTGGGAGATAGATTGGTCTCACAGCTTAGTAAGAAGCAATATTTTGTGTCCTTATCAACAACAGAAGTAGAGTATATAGCTACATTATCCTACTACACTGAAGTGTTGTGGATGAAGCAAAAATTGAAGGGTATCAAGGTAATGTATGATGAGCCTATTCTTATTTTATGTGATAATGCAAGTGCCATCAATATTCTAAAGAATCTAGTGATTCATTCTAGAACCGAGTGTATATCTATCAAGTAGAAGGTTGAAAAATAAGAGGTAAAATTAGAATATGTGCCTACAAAGGATCAGGTTGCAGATATCTTTACAAAGACACTTTCTAAGGACACGTTTGAATATCTTAGATAGAATTTAGGGTTTTTTGTCCCTCCTTCTAACTAGATGCATAATATGGTGCATCTATCTAGGGGGAGAAATTCAAGACAACTTTATCCTTGGATTGATGGGACTACCTCTTAGGGGGAGTAGGTAGAAATAATCTAATAAGGATGATTAGGTTTGTGCAAATAGGGGGAGCTTGTATTTTTTTTCAGGCATAGAGGAAGACCACTAACCCTTTTCCCTTGATGTCAAAGGGGGATAAATTGCATATCAGGTTAGTGTTTCCATCAATGCAAAGGCGCAAATTGTTGCATTTGTTGTCATTGATATCAATAGAGTGGTATTATGGAAGTTACATGTGTTAGAAATAGAATGTTGATCAAAGATGTCAACAAGGTAATATTTCAAAGGAGCATTCTAGAGGAGAAAAGGAGTGATGATCAGAAGAATCGTAAGGAGAAGGACATGGTGATGAAAATCATGACCATGTTGTAAACATTGTATCATGTCTTTTGTTGTTCATGAATAAGGTTGGAGTGTATGTTGATATGTAGAAGTTGTGATTTCTTGCTTTTCATGAAAAAAATTGTAATTATTGTCTATGGTAGTGTGAATGTTGTATTCTCTATCTCTTGATGTAAAGCATTAATGAAATAAAGTATGTAAACTTTCATACACTCAAAGCTCAATAAGTTGTATTAAAGAAGCTTAGAAGAATGTTGTGCATTCCTTTACATTTGAAGATATGGCCTTGTGGTTTGGAAGATGGACAAAGATAGATGTGAAGTATGTATGTTCCTAATTTTAGTGAATAAAAGTTATTGTAGAAGTTTCCAAAGCTAGCAGAATTAAGAATAGTAGTGCAATGTGGTTGTAGTCTGAAAGAGTAAGAGGAACACTCTATATTTCTCCATATTTGAAGTTGTGTTCTTGTGGCTTGGAGGATAATTTTAGATTTTTTGCATTTTTTCTCATCTTGAGAGGATAATAGTGTTGAAGTGTACCACAAGTCTGGTTTTCATTGTTCTATCTCAAGATTGTGTATTCAGAGTTTGTAGAGATGTTGGGTTTAGTTTTTTTTTATTTGTACAAGCATGAAGTAGCATGAAGTTGTGAAAGGATTGTATGATAATTTTTTTCATGTCATATAATTCTTGTAAAGTGATTTGCATGATGTTATTTGGTCTCTCTAGTACGGCTTTAGATCTAGAGCTAATGCATGGAAGGTTAAGTGTTTGCAAGGCTGACTTGGTATGCTGAGATGGTTGCAAAAAGTATTTGGAAGTGTGCACTAGTGTGGAGATGTGTGCTAAGTTAAAATAGGTCCTGATTATCTTTTGCTTTAAACCACATTTGGTTTCTTTTACCATGGATGTGTTGGGATTTGACTTGTAGTGGTTGTTGCACATTTTATGTTACATGTTTTATCTTGGTCGAAAAAGGAGAAAATTTTGAAGCTTGTAGAGGATATAAATAAAAGATCAAGTTTTTTGTAAAAGAAAAAGACTGTGTGTGAGTATGTGTGGAAGTGAATTAAAGATAACATAGGTTGATGATCAAAGGTATTGAAGATATATTTTAGTGTAAGGGGTGTTGTTGTGGTGGTGGTGTTCAATTAGTAGATCGTATCAAGTATTTTATACCGAGGTTGTATCCTCTTTATATAAGTGTTTTAATATATAGGGAGTTGTAGATTCCTTTGGTTGAAGCCATAAAAAATGTGTTTTAGGGATTTGTAGCTTCCTTTGGGTTGTATCCCATAGAAATTGTAAATTTTGTTTTTATTTTTGAGTTTGGATTTGGATAGTAGTTCCAAGTAGCTTTCTCATCGTGGTTTTTCCTTTCTATTGTTTGCCATGTAAATCTGGTGTTATGGTTGTGTGTTGATACTCTAAATTGCATCATTTGATTCTTTATCTGTAAAGACAATAAAAATATTTGGTTGATAAAGTTATATTGGATTGATTTTTGGTATATATCGATTCACCACCCTCTCAATATATCAGTTTTTTCTAACAAAGGAAACTCCATTAGACCTAGTCATAGGTTTTTCCCATATCAATTTTAAACAAAATTGTGGTAGATTTCTTGCTAACTACAAAATGCATCACTTCATGAGAAACAAGAATCCCTTCCAATATTTCCCTCTTGAGGATAAATTCACCTTGTTCCATTAAAATGAGTAATAGAAGGAAATATTTTAATTGAAATGAGATATATTTTCATAAAAAATTGTATAAACTACTATATAATGAAATGGATCAAAATTTTGCAAAAGATATCCAAGAAGCACCATTTAGGATTAAATCTATGAAATTTTTATTCATTTCTTTAAAATATCATTACATCTTTCCTCCTTTACAACCATCCAAACATATTTCCCTATAAAATCCTAACACTTTTGAAAAATAGCCAAGAATCCATCTAAACTAGGAGCTTTTCACCTTGCATAAAGAAGACCATTATACGTATCTCTTCCATACAATAAGGGTCAATCAATAAATTTTTCTCATCCAACATTAGAGATGATATATATTTATATAATATAAAATAAGAAAATGACTCCTTAAAACTGATGCAGGAGCATCCAAGGTGTACGGGCAATCCTATGTCACCAAAAATATTTTAATTTTTCTTTTTTTTTTTTTTTTGAATAAGGGCTTAAGTAATAGGAAAATAATATTTTTATTTGCATCAATGTAATTCCCTTTTGTGTGAAATTGTAAATTTCAATCGGATGGGAAATAAGTCTTGGTAATTTTTTTTTTAATGAATAGGCAACTATCTATATTAAGTTAAAGATAAGAGTACATATTCACAAAAAAAGGGCGGGTGGTAAAAAGGCACACATTGAGAGTCACATGGGCCTAGCCCAGAAGTCTAAAAGCATGAGAAATTAAAACAAATAGGCCATTAAGCGGCCAAAGTAGTGCTAGTAGAGCTAGAAGGGTCTCTGTCATCCATGTTTTTCTCCCATACATTAGCGGGGTCTGGAGTGACATCAGGAGGAGCACCCCAACCATTATTATCTTTTTCCTTATCTTTATCTTCCTCGCACCGGGGTGATATTGCCAGCACCAGCCATGGAAAACTTTTACCACTGGCAAGCCATCAAGAACCAAAAGCAGATGAAGTATCAGAGGGCCACCCAGAACTTCCACCACTGCTCCCCGAAGCACCACTGGAAGGCCATCCCTTACTAGCCCGTGGCAGAGGAGAGTGAGCATGTCGAGGAGGGTGAGAGTCCCGCCAAGCAGGGGGCTGGGAACAAGGACATACAAAGCCACTTTGTTGCCGGCCTCGAGAGGGTGACCGACCGTGGGAGGTGGAGGGCGAGTTGGGGACCTGAGCCACAACACACGAGGTATTGCCCCAGTGGTCCAAGAGGACCTAAAGGTGAGCCACCTCCAGTGCAACTTTGTTAGCTTGCAATTGTACCTGTAAAAGAACATTAGAACAAATAATTGCTTTAGCATAGAGAGAAACATTAATATATAGTTGAGAATGAGCAAATATGCAAGAATTTATGTCTTTCCAGATGTTGAAGAGGATTTCCACCCTGAAAGTGTGCCAAAGCTGGGTGAACTTAGTAGGGATCCCAGGTGGATCTCCCAGCAGAACCATATGCCAAGAAAAAGGTTTTAGCTGAAAGGGCCAAAAGAAGTCATGAATCCAAGTCCAAAGCTACCGAGCTCTGGGACAAAACTAGAAAAGATGCTTGAATCTTTCAGGTTGCCCACAAAAAGGACAATGAGGGTCCTGGACCCCCAAGTGTATAAGTTGAGAACCCACAGGCAAGCCTTCGAAAAGAATACACCAAGCAAAGTGGGTCAGCTTTGGATTAACACTTGTAGACCAAGTGGCATCAAATCTCTTTCGCCAAGCATGAGCAAAGGAATTAAGAAGCCACCTCTGGTTCAAACTGTTAATCATAGGAAAATGAGGTGAAAGCCACCTGTAACCAAGCCGCGGTTTATAGCTCCTGAGAGGAGTGTTTGGAAACCATCTCCAGTCTTTCCACCAAGGTTTGTGCCCATGAATGCAAACTTTGTGAAGCATTTCCACCGAAATGGTGCTCACTAGCCCATCAAAAGTGGCACGGTCCTGGTTGTGAAGTCTGTGTTGGGCCTTAAAAGAATCCCACTGCATAATGCACATGGTGGGCCCATGAAAGAGTTGCAGGGTCTAAATGCCCTTTTGTGAAATTCGAGGGCTTTAAGCCAAGGTGATTTAGCCAAGGGCTTACCATTCTGAGCAAGAAGAGGAGACCACCAAATATTCTATTGATTAAGAAAAATACCATCACAAAATCTAGCCTCGGCCCATCGGAGTCAAGGCTTAATAGCCTCCCAAGCGTGCTAAATTCTCTTGACCACAAAGGTTCCAACAATTTGAACAGACTCCTTCATAACTAGGAGGGTTTGGAAGCCTATTCCTTTCCAGGTGGGTCTATGAATAGGAAATCCAGACTGAATACAATGCCTGAGGAGAATCTTTTAGGCGTCATCTTCGGTGAGAGCCCAAATAATCCACTTGACACAAAGAGTAGTCCTTTTCCGTTGAGTGGGGAGTAGCCCAAGCCCTCCAAAATCTTTAGGGAGGCAATAGTATTCCCATGCAAAATGATGGAAACCCTTATGGGTTTCAGACGAAGCCCATAAAAAATCCCGTAACAAATTTTCAAGCCTATTGTAGGCAACTTTGGAGGGAACCCAATAGGAGGAGTAGTAAACATGAGTGGCTACCAAGACTTTAGAGAAAACCTGGAACTTACCAGCTAGAGAAAGAGGCTTGGTAATCCAGTAAGTAATATTTTGCTCGACCTTGGAGAGTAGGGCTTTCCAAAGCTCCCTAGGTGAGGCCTGGAAGGCGAAGGGGTTGCCCAAAAAGTGAAAGATCTCTCCCTGCCCAATCCACTTCAATTATAGGTTTCAAGCCACACAAGAGTGGGTAACACAAATTTGTTGTAGCATAAGGTCTTGTGCCATTGGATGGTAGAGCCAGAGGTAAGACAAAAGGTGTTGAGACAATCAAGGGCAACAGTGATCGATTCTTCTTCTTTTAGAAGAGTGAGAAAGGAATCATCCGCAAAGTGGCCATTAACAAGCTACTCCTGAGAGTTCGGGAGAAGAATCCCTACGACACGCTGTTGAGAAACATGGGCTAAAAGGTAACCAAAGCTTTCAGTCACAAGCACATACAAAGAAGGGGTGAGAGGACACCCTTGTCGAATTGAGCGAAAAATACCAAAAGCATAATACTAGTGGCCATTAATGGTTATGCAAGCTGAAGCATCAACAAAAAGCATATGAACAGACTGAATGCAATTGGGCCCAAACCCCAAGGCTTGCAACATCGCAAGAATGAAAGGCCATTCAATGCGGTCATAGGCTTTGGAAAAGTTAATTTCAATGAACACAAATTTCTAGTTGGAGCGTTGGGCCCACTCCATGCCTTCCCAAACAACAATGATATTATCCAGAATGAATCTGGATTTGATGAAACCAGTTTGCTCTAGGCGCACAATCTGAGGCAAGAGATGGAAAATTTTTAGAGCCAGAGCTTTGGCAATGATTTTATAGGAGATATTGAGAAGCATGATGGGCCTCCAATTGGAAATATCCTTTGGATCCCTAGGATTAGGCATGAACTTTATATTGCCCTTATTTATTAAATTTCCTAAAGAGTTGGCTTGAAAAGCTTCAAGATAGACATGATGCAAATCACTCCCAACACAGTCCCAAAGATCTTTGTAGAATTCACAGGGGAAGCCATCAATCCCAGGACCCTTGTCATCGGCCATAGAAAAAATAGCTTCCTTGAGATCATCAATTGTTAACAATTGATCACAAAATTTATCTGGGCTAAAGAAATCCTATGTGGTACAACAACAAGGTAGTCTCAAAGGGCTTTATGTCGTATAGGCATGGAGTCCTATACAGTGAACACCTACTCATAATGGCTTACAAAGGCCTGGAGAATGTCGAGTAGCTCAGAGAGCACCCAAGTGCCATCCTTAATTTTTTTGATGCTTGGGGATGAGTGCCTGGCACAAAGTGCCAAAAAAAATTCTTTGGAGGCAAGATCACCTATCTTAAGCTAGTGCAATCGAGCTTTCATTTGCACTCCTTTGGCAACATAATTATCAACCACTTGCTTTTTATGCCTTTATTCCACCACTCTGACTTGATGCAATGGGGAAAAAGGGTTGGCTGCCAAAGTCTCCATAGTTGCATGCAAGCCAGTAGTGGTAGCCTCATAGGATTGTCAGTGAAAGATGGCCAGCTGGTGCCCATAAATGCATAAGAAATGAGTAGTTTGAGTGATGGCATCATTCCACAAGGTAATCTAGCCTGTTTGGCTATTTGGTATGCACTCCAAATCCCACACTCGACGAATATGGGCTAGAGTGGGCTTGTGACAAAGTAGAGATGTGTTCAGAAAGAATTGAGTTTTATAGGTGTGAGGCTAACAAGACATCCATTCAATGTGAAAATGAATTGGGAAGTGATCAGATAGAGTCACATACACTAACGGCTTCACTGGCAAGGCAAAGTTGTCAAAAGAAAAAAAAAGATTGAGCTGAGATCATGGCACGATCAAGGCGTTTAAAAACTTTGTTAGAATCGGCCCTGTAATTACACCAAGTGTGCCAGATGGAATGAGAATGGCGGCAACCAATATTGGGATCAAAAAGCCCCAATTTATTACGCATATAAAAACACACCTCCCTTTCACCAGTAGCCCAACAGAAGGGCAAGGTGTCATCCTTGTCATATGTCATCTCAACCATATTGAAATCCCTGTAGAGAAACCAGTTGGCAAAGAATCAACAATCCAGCGCCAAAGAAAAGAGCGCTCCACAACATCATTAGAGGCATAGACATTAATAATCTTGAAGGAATGATTATCAATGTTGAGAAGAACCAAGACTACCCATTGGGAAGGATCGGTCCATGATCCACAATGTAAGAATGCAATTGTGGGGACAAAAGAGTGGTGGCTCCACCACACCTGGCTTCATGTAAATCGCAAAACATAGTACTAGCTAGCCAAATAGAATGACAAGCCGAGGCAAGCAAAAATCTAGAAAATTTTAACTTCTTGGAGACAAAGCACTTCAATCCCTAAGTATTTTTGTAAGGCATCTCTAGTGAAATACTTTCTAGAGAGGTCAATTAGACCTTGAACATTCCATGAAAGAAAATTCATGGATGAAACTCTTCCATACTTTTGGAATCCAGTTCCTCCTCTACCAGGGAAGAAACTATTCTTCAAAAAATCCTATAGAACTGAACCAATCTGAATAGGGTTTGAAAACCTCCACTTTTTTGGCATGTATTCTCCTTCTTTCGACAGTGGAGACGGATTGCGAGACCATCGTTGAGCCCTTGTTATGGGAGGGATAATTGGCTGAGCACACATAACAGTCGCAAGATGAGGCGTTGCCTTTGACCTGGGCTGCAATGAAACAGTAGTAGCTCTAGAAGGAGTGGTTGTCCCCTTCTTTAAAGGGTTTGAAACAACTTTGGATGGTTTAGGGGCCTTGGGAGCCGACCTAGAACTAGTTGGCTATTTTTTTTGGTTCATAACCATGGTCCACTTTGTTTTACCCTTAGAAGAAGGCTCCGTCTGGTGAGGCTTTTCAACATCTCATGATAGTGATGGTGTACGAGGCACTACGAAAGGGCAGTCCTTGATCTTGTGGTCAGCTGACTGGCATTGATAGCACATGTTGGGCAGATTGAAATATGCGACTTTCTGGGTGTGCCTAATAGCTCCTATTTGAATGTCCACAGATTTTTTCAAGTCCTTGGATAGGTCCACTTCCACACAAACCCGCTTTTGACGTTGGGCTTGGAAAAACCTATCAAGTTCAATACAAATAACCCTCCCTAGAGAGGAAGCAATGTGGTTTAGGAAGGGCACACATGGAAAAGGCAAACCAGGAAATTCAATCTAGACCAGAACCCGCATTTTGGTATCGTCTAAGACAACAAAATTCTGGGTCCATGCTTGGAAAACCAACAAGGATGACCTAACATACGAGGGCCCATGGCCTAAAATATCCTAGACATGATTAACTTCCACAAAGCGGAATAGAAAAAAGCCTTTGGTCAAGTTTTGGACCATATCAAAGCAAACCCCATGAGGGACCCAGGCCTTGTTGACCCATTCTTTCAGCTTACTATCGGGGGGAGTCCTCCCAACAAAATAACCCACAAGGGTGTGTTGTTCGAGCCATTGGCAAGCAAAATCAAAATCTGGTAAAGGTAAAATTACATCAGTAGGGGCATCAGAATGTTTACCTCATGAAAGACTTTCAAAACAAATTTATGAGGACGTTTGTTTGGAGGAGGATCCATTGAACTGCGTTGATGAACCGTTAACACCAACATTTTTTTTTGGGTGAATGTCGATTGAAGGCATATTAAACCCCTAAAATTGCAATAAATGCGACCGTACTCAATGAGGGAGGAATTTTCCTTAGCCGAAGGCATAGTATGACGCAAGAGGGGCCAAGGATGACCGCGAAAAACAAAAAACCCTAGTAGAGCTCATACACTCAATATACCTCTGTCTTGGTAATTTTGTAAAAGCATCTTGGAGTGGAATATGCCTTTCGGGCATCTACTTTTGGAGGAAGTCAAATGTCTTGTTTGCATGTACGTGTGTCATAAAATTTCATAAAGTGGATTGCAAAATAATCTTGCATGTTGCTTGCATGTCTTTGCATGCAAAGTTGTAACCGACAGGCTGTAAAGAATCTATAAGAGATTTAAGTTGTCATAAGAGCCCCAATTTGATTGGACAAGATTTTAGGTGCCCAAGAGAATTTTGGCATGCATTGGGCCTCATTTCTTATTTCTAATTTTGAAACTCTCAAGGTTGGGTGTAGGATTCTCAAGGTGGTTTTAGTTGGTTGTTTTGTGAAACCATGATTTTTTTTCACCACACACTTTCTCTATTTATTCATGCATTTTCATTTTGAGAAGGGGGGCTTGGAGAATTGAAGATTGCATGCCCATATGCTTTCAAAATTGTGTTAGGTTATTGAAGATATATTTGTTGCATGTGTTGCATGTAGGATTGAAGGGGAGCCCATGTGCTTCATTTTGATGTAAAAAAATTGCATATTTGATTATGAATTAACTTGCAGATTTCTCTTCCATTTTCTGCTCATTATATGTATTTGCAGCCTTCTTGTATTGTGTTTTGTAAGGTTTTTTTATCATATTTGAAAGGGAGAGTTTCCCTTTTCATCAATGGTATAAGAGTGGGTCATCTTGAGCTTGTAAATAGAGTGTCGAAGAGAGGCAGTTTGCAGAAAGACCTGTGAGTTGTGGGTGAAGATTAAAAATGCCTCCAAGAGTTGCCCAACATGGTAGTGGTAGAGGAAGAGGTGTTGGAGGAAGATACCCTCTTAGAGATGAAATTAGAGCCCTTAGAAGGCAACTAGAAACTTTGCAAGAAGAAATCCGTAGAAGAGAAGTGCATAGAGAAAGAGATGATAGTCAAGATGAAATTGAAGAGGAATTGGAAGTGGAAGAACAAGATCAAATGGATCTTGGAGAAATGAGATTATTGAGAGTAATATCAAAAATTGGAAAGAAACCCAAAATGGATGTTTCAACCTTTAATGGAAGTTTATATTCTGAAGAGTTGATAGACTAGATTAATGACATGGAAGAGTTTTTTGAGTTTGAAGAGATTAAAGACCCTCACAGAGTGAGGTTTGTAAAAACAAAGTTAAAGGTCCATGCAAGCCTTTGGTGCTTGAAAGAGGAAGCCAAGGGAAAGACAAAATTTCCAAATGGGATCGGATGGTGGCAAAAATGAAGAGGCAGTTTATCCCAATAGATAATGAGTTGGAGTTGCTCAAAAAGATGTAGAGCTTGAGACAAGGAATGGGGACTGTGAAAGTATACAGAAGAATTTCAAGGTCCTGATTTTAACAGGACATTCTAAAGAAAATAAGGAGATGGTAGCTCGTTACATTAATGGGCTAAATCTAAGCATACAGGAAGATTTGGCATTAGTAAGGATATACACCATTGAGGATGCATATCAATTTGTATTGAAAGTAGAAGAAAGATTGAATAGGAAATTTAAGAATAAGAAGAAAGGGAAGGGTAAAGGTTATGTGCAACAAAAAGAGATGAACAACATATTAGAGACATTAATGATGGAAAGGATGAAATATGGGAAAGCTCAAACAAGTTTCATGAGTATAATTTCAAAGGAAGAGGAAGATCAGGTAGAGGATTTGGAAGAGGAGGATTCCAAGGAACTTGTTACCAATGTGGAGAAGAGGGACATAGAGCATATGACTTCCCACACAATCAAGAAAGGACCAATAGAAGATCTGAAAACCAAGCTAGAGCAGCAAATGTGAATGAAGAAGATGTAGCATCAACACACTTCGAAGAATCTGAAAGAGGATAAGCTTTGATGACTAGGTGAGCCTTGTTAAATGAAGACAATGAACCAATGCAAAGGAAGAGTTTGTTTAGAACAAGATGCAAATGTGAAGGTAAAGTATGTAATGTGGTTATTGATGGTGGTATTACTAACAATCTTTTTTCTGAAGAAATGGTGAGCAAGTTATAGCTACAAAGGAGAAGGCACCTGTATCCATACAAAATTGCTTGGTTGTAGGATGACCTTAAGGTTTTGGTGAATGAACAATGCTTGGTAAGATTTAAGATTGGTGATTATCATGATGAAGTTTTGTGTGATGTTATGTCTATGGATGTTTGTCACTTATTATTGGGAAGACCTTGGCAGTTTGACAAGAAAGTGGTGCATGATGGGTATGCCAATACCTACTCCCTGATGAATGTTGGAGTGAAACACAAGTTGAAACCTTTAAATAAAGAAAAAGGAAAGGTATGTGAAGACACTGGAAATTGCTTGGTTAATGGAGTTAGATAATTAGTTAAAGAGGATGAGGATGAAGATCATGATTTTTTAAAGCAAGTTGCAGCATTGTTGATTGCATTGAAAAGGGGTAGAGTGAAATCTTCGATAGAGAAAGAAGAGGTAAAATATGATTTTTAATGAAAATATTATTGTTGATTTATGTGAGCATGATGAGATTTGTGTAGAAGAAGATATTACAGCAATGAGTAGATTGGTTAATCAAGGAACTACAGTTGTATGTAACGAAGAAGGTGAGAAGTTGAATGTTTATTTGTTTGGAGAGATGCCCATTGCACAAGTTGATGATTTCTCATTTGATAAAGATATTTGTATGGATGACAATTTATCGTAGGGTGGAAGAGAAGAATATTTTGATTGTAGTATTGAAATTGAAATGGATATAGAGGAGAGATATGGAAAGGATGATTATTTTGATTGTGTTACTAATATTGAATTTGTAGCTAAAAATTGCTTTCTAGGAGGTATAGAAAAGGAGGAACACATGGAACAAATAGATATTGAAAATGAAACGATTATTGCAGCAATAATAGGGGAAGAGGTAATGCATGAATTTCCTAATTTTACTGAAGAAGATAAAATTGATGATTATGATTTTCCAGCATTGCATAGTACAAATTGGTGGGAATTGGAATTTGTGAAAAGAGGAAGGAAGAAGGGAAAAATGATGGATGGAAGGGACATCAAATTGCAGAGATAGCTTCAAAAAGATACTTAGAATGACAAGGTGAACAGATGAATCCAAAATAACCATAGGATCTATAATTTTTTATGAATTCAACTCATGAAACATTTCAAATTACCATGGGTGTCTGATGTAGGATCATCCAAGGTGTACAGGAAATCCTGTGTCACCAGAAATATTTTAATTTTGCTTTATTTGATTTCAATAAGGGCTTAAGTCATAGTAAAAGAATATTTTTATTTGCAACAATGTAATTCCCTTTTGTGTGAAATTGTAAATGTAAATCAGATGGGAGATAAGTCTTGGTAATTTTGTAAAATCATCTTGGAGTGGAATATTTCTTTTGGGTGTTCACTTTTGGAGGAGGTCAAAAGTCTTGTTTGCATGTACAAGTTTCATAAAATTTCATAAAGTGGTCTGCAAAAGAATCTAAGGTGTAATTTTTCATAACAACCCAAATTTGATTGGACAAGAGTTTAGGTGCCCAAGAGAATGTTGGCATACATTGGGCCTTATTTCTTATTGTTGATTTTGAAACTCCCAAGGTTTGGCGTAGGATTCTCAAGGTGGTTTCAGTTGATTTTTTTGTGAAACCATGAGTTGTTTTCTCCACACACTTTCTCTATTTATTCATTCCTTTTCATTTTGAGAAGAGGGGCTTGGAGAAGTGAAGTTTGCATACCTAGATGCTGCCAAAATTGTGCTAGATTGTTGAAGACACATTTGTTGCAGGTGTTGCATGTAGGATTGAAGGGGAGCCCATGTGCTTTAGTTTCATATAAAAAAAATTCATATTTGAATATGAATTAACTTGAAATTTTCTCTTCCATTTTCTGCTCATTATATGTATTTGTGGCCTTCTTGTATTGTGTTTTGTAAGGTTTTGTGATCAGATTTGAAAGGAAGAGTTTCCCTTTTCATCACACTCTTTACTAAGAATATTTTTAAAAAGCATACTCGCTTCCTTATTGATATCCTCCTATTCTAAGCATCTTCTATTTTTTGAAGAAATAGAAAAATTTCTATTAAATCTCTTCCTTCATTTAATAGATGCATGAATTTATATTTATATCACCATCCAAAATCCACAATTCTCATGACTTTATATACCAAAATATTTATTCTCTTAGTAGAATATCTTGTAGATCATGTAATAAAGATTTCTCTTTCAAATAGACTCTTGAGCTATACTACCCTAGATGATCAATTAATTATGTTCATAAATTTTTTCTTGAATTCTTAATTTCTTAACAAAAATATTATTGAAAGAAGATTTATTCTACATACCAATAGCTTTTTTGACATAATTTCATTTCTTCACTAATTTAGACATGTATGAACCATCCACTTTAGGAGTACTAACCTCCTAGCTATTAAAATATATAAGAAAATCAAATCCCTAAATCACATGGCTTGAAACTTTAATGAACACTTATTTACTTCTTTATCAACAATTTTTTTTTTTCAACAAAAGTGGCAAGCCACTATAATATATTTAATATAACTATTAAAAGATAGTTCAAAAACTTGGTTCAAAGAGAATACCAGTAGGAAAGAACCAGGAAGAAAACCTCTGGTTGTAGCTCTTGATGGGACTTTTAAAATTTGTCAAAATTTTGTTTGATTTTGGACATCTCTTTTCATCTTTGGTAAATGGGAGTCTAATGTTCAGGGTTTAGGGTTTTGTTACCCATGTTAAAATTGATTTTACTAATTAAACCCTTACGTTATATTTTTGTATTGACCTATTATTGGGGGTTACCGGTCTCTTATGTCATCCGACTGAGCCTTGTCTTTTGTGATGTTACCGGCCCCTTCACCTGACCTATCGGTCCTTCCTTTCCATTTGGGTGTTTTTATTATTTTTCCTACAAAGGGTGGTTTTTCCCTTTGTTTTGACTTGGGCCTAAAAATTTGTGCCTCCAAGAGTTTTCTTTTCTCCTTCTCCTAGTCGGCCCCAGTGTCATAAATAACTTTTCCATATGCAGTTTGGCGAGCCGTCGGATCATGGGGTTTAGATCTGGACCGTTCCTCGCAGACCTTGCAAGGTTTCCTGTTGATGTCACTAAAGTAGTGAGAGGTATGCGAGATGCTACCATCTGTCGAGTATGGTGGGTGGGGCCTATCCTGATGCGCCAGCAGTGACAAGTGGATGCCATTTCGACGGTGGATGTTTAATGATAGTGATTTATGATGATTGTCCCTCGCAGGCCTCGGACGATTGGATTAATGTTCTCAAAAATTCCGTGAGGTGTGTGAGCTGGTGACACATTGCTTGGCTCTACATTTTAAGGTGGCTGGATAGGGCCTACTGTGAAGGGTGTGATTGGTTGTTGGGTTTCCCAAGCGATGATGTGGATTCTTCAATGATCTTTGACTTGATCTAAGTCCTCTGACATGCCAGGTCTTTTCACATCGATGGTTTGAATTCAAAAATTATAATTCACCCATGTGAGGATTATTTGCGCTCTGCAAGTTATTTTCAATAATGGCGCAGGTCTTTCAGTGGATCTCATCCTAATTTCCTTGCGTGCAAGCAGTATCCACCTGATAATGCAATGATGGGTTCTACTTCATTTTCCATGAGTTCAAATTTTTTATGTGGTGGCAATGTTAGCCACTAATCGCTCACTTGCTCGTACTGCAATTTGAGCAATTAATGTTCCCTGCACCGGCTTGCTCAATGAATGCTCACTAATTTTCTCATTAGTATCATTACATTTTGAGTTTGTTTGTTTGCAGGTGATTTATTTTCTTGTTGAGTTTGAGCTCGTGATTTCAATGGATGTCATTATTACAACAAAGTGCCAAGATGGGTCTAGGTGATTTGAGGTGGAAGGAGGAACAAACTGTTCCTGGTATTTCTGGAACAGTTTCTCAAAGGGTGGATAAGAGGTCTAGACGTTGCACGTCACCTGTTGAGCTCTAGTGGTGAAGGGTCTGAAACTGATTCGAACTATCATAGTTACCTCGTGGCCCTAACTAAGCTTGTGGGAGTGGACGAGAAGGTCCTCATAATTTCTCCATTTTTTGTGGTGGCACTGTGTGATGTTGTTGGGTCTAGTATTAGTACAAGCAAGGGTAAGGTAATGGTCTCGCTTCATACTGAAGTGAGAACCAGGAGCGGTCACTTGTATTGGGGCTGTGTGTTTACTTGTGATGTAGGGAAGTGATGAGGGTTGTTGGGGTGGTGCTTTTTTCCTTTTGATGTTTTTTCAGCAATTCGTGTCTGATGTGGATGTGCGCATGGGTGGCATGGTGTTTTTTGTCCTTTTCGGCTGGTTATAGGGTTATAATCATTTTTTATTCCTCTGTTCATATTATAGTTATTTCTGATGATGAGGAATTTTTGAAATGAATCTGAATTTCATTTGGGTAGGATGAAATTCATTTTTAAATGAACAATGGAGCCCGATGCTTGTTGCCTTCCTTTTCTACAAAGAAGATTTCATAGCTCATTGTTGGGGTCTGTTTGTTTTTGTGTCCTGAGGCTTAGGCTGTGTATAGTTAAAATTATATTATGGTATCTAGACAATTCTAGCTAGGAAATCATTCCAGGTTGGGTATTGTATAAGATAAGCATGCTATTCTTTTGTAATGACTGATATCAATAAATATAAAAAACAATTAAGACAATTTCTCTCCTGTGTACATATCATGGATTGTGAATGGATTTATCAATGGTTTCTTCATTCAGCTTCAATGGTATATTTCGATGTGTAATTAATTTTCTTTCTTTAAATTAATGAGCTAATCAAATTCTTGGAAAGGAGTTACAGGTCTGTGATAATGTGCTTAGGATTTACTACGGAGTACTGTTTTAAATACTGGAAAATCTCATAATGTAAAGCATTATAATGATAAGTTCAATAATATCAAGGTTATGTTTTATGTGACTCCTGCCTGATTGGATGAGGCACTAGGTAGTTCATTCAAGATCCTTTTATAAGTACAAGATGGTAGCTGGGTAAAAGCACACTAGTGTGTCACACTTTTGGCCTAACAAATAATTTCGGCTGAATAAATTTTGGTCGAATACGGTTCAAACGAATAGGTTCTAGCCAAAACAAAGTGTTGATGATGTGGCACCTAGATGGCAACCCCCTTTCGCCTGAAAGGGTTTCGATCAAAACATATTTGCCCGAAATACTTTCAGTTGTAACAAGGAAAATAAAAACAAAAAAAAAGAAGGCCCACATTCATTTGGGCACGTTCGGTTGAATGTTGTTCTATTGAAATAGGGTCGACCGAATACACCTGCTATGTACAAAGTTTGGACATCGACCCACTTCATCTCCATTGCATTGGCGACGCCTCTGAGGTTCTCCTCTGTAACTACTTTACAAAATGGGTTCAAACTAGGGTTATTTGGAAAACGTTTTGAATTTGGGGATTTCCAAAGCATAGTGAAGGGTTTCGATTTTAGCAAGTTCTATTATTGTAGTGAATTTAGAATTTGGGGTTATGAGTTTTTTTCATTAAAGGAATGAGAAATTTGTTGTTTTCGGTTAGGGTTTGAAGAAAAATGGTGAAATAAAATCAGTTTCAAATAATTTTAAATTAGGGTTTGAAGAAAAATGGTGAAATAAAATCAGTTTCAAAGAATTTTAAATTGGTGTTTGATGTGGAATTTGAAAACAATGACAAAGAAATAAGAGAGACCCGTTCAAGACTATAACCTAATAAGGTGATTGAAACAAGAAATATCTCTCACAAATAAATGCCTTGAAACTTACTTGATTATAATTGTGAGACAAGGTTTATAGGTCATGCCCCTTAAAATTTGCCAATCCAGAACAGGCTTTGCCGCCAAAGTCCACAAGCCAATGTGTGGATTTAGATACGTCAATAAATTGAATACAAGATAAATGAAATGGAAAATGGTGCAAGGTATACTGCATTCATGGATTCATGGTGTAAAATGGAGAACAATGCATCTTTCTGCCTTCCAATCTTTAAATTACATATGCCAAAAATAGGGATTCTTAGAATGACCTTTAAAACAATAGATTCATCTGCAATGTGTGGAACTTGTTTGATTAATATACCACTATCTAAACTATGCATAACATAGCTTGCCCTTTAATATTTTTTATGAATTTATTTTGTATTTGAAATTATTCATGCTACAGATCCTCAAGTCACCATGTAAATTTTGAGTTAGATGCTTCCAGAAAAGTAATGCAAATGTAAGAAAAAGAATGTAAATTTATTTCCTATTTGAAGTAATTTACTTGGTGTCATATTTTCATAAAACTGGCATACAGATTGTGCCCCTACTCCCTACACAAACATAGCCATGGTTTATTCACTATGATCTTGAACGTGAAACTCTCAGCTGTACAATTGAAAGTTGGCAGCACTTTCACATGCTTGTAGGAATACAACACGAGTTTTCAGTGAGAGAATAGTAATGGATGTTTCAAATCCTCAAGAAAAGCATATGCACCCTCTCTTGTAAAAGAGGTCTTGTATAGACAAGCATGAAGTGGTTTGGAGTTACAGAGTTGCATGCATGATGAAGTTGTGAATAAGTAGTTTCAGTATATATTCAACATCAAGTGGTTCAATCACCAACTTTTTTTTGTTAATTTTGGTCAGCAGAGAAGACTAGGTTTAAGTGGTCAACACTGGGTTGTTGTAGCTCAATGGCAACTGGTGATTACTATTAGCAGCTGGAAAATATCTGTAGCTAGAAGATGATTATTTCATTTGGACAACCAACAGACCAGGGAATTTACACATACATACTGAAAGAGAGGGAAGGAATGATAAAACAGAAAATATTATGAAGATTGTCCAATGATTACTTGAAAAATTTATAGTTATAATGAGCAGTTGTAGCCTAACAACTAGATGATTATTAATGCCAACTGACTAATTTGAAAAGAAAAATATTTGGAATTAACAAGTACAAGGTATTTAATTCCACATTTTTTAATCTTAAGTATAAAGAGATCACATAGGGAATTCTATTTTCATGTAAAATTATTAGGAAATGCACTTGATTTCTGAGTATGGTACAATTTGGTATTTTTTAGAGTAAAGATTCTCTTGGAAGATTTTACTTTTTTTCATCATGATTGAAATTTCCTACAAAGTGCATGCTGATTTTTTGTACAGATAAGTGCCCTCAATTGATAATACTACATACAAAGATTGTAACTCAAAGAACTTGTTGCTTCTTTCTCCTAATCTAAAACTCCAAAGTATAACTAATTATGTTTTGAGCTAGCTATAAGAGAAACCCAATAAGCACACAATTGAGCATTGTTAAATATAACACAAGTAGACAAGATGAGAATTTATTGCCTGGATTCTAGTACGAGAAGTTGTTTGCACTTGATTTAGTTCTTGGGATCAGGTTGAGGCTGATGTCCATTGCTAGAATTGGAATACTTGATTCAAGTACAATAAATCTAGAAGCATCTAACCTAAATGGAACTATCCATCTTCACCTTGAATATTTCCTACAATTGGAATATCTTACAGTGGTGATAAGTTACAATTGGAATATCTGATCTGATTTACACACTTCACTATTAGTGATAAGTTACCTATCTAGTTTAAGGATTTGGAGATCTTCCTATACAAATGAAATTAAAACTTTTGTTACTTGAACTGAATATCAGAGGGATAAATTTACATTGGAGAGAAAGAACATAGGTACAGTCATCCTTATCAATCAAGTAGATTATAGGCCAACCTTTATAGGTCCAAATTTCATGCGTAGATGGGAAAGTAATGCCACAAATATATCAAATCTATTCTTGTTGGCTTAATCCCAAAAAGCATTGTGCTTTGGTCTCTACCTTTTTTTCTCATTGGTGCTTTGGCATGTTATAAGCAAGGGAAAAGTAATTTGATTTAGGTCATCTTCATTTTGCTTGATCTTCTACTTCATATGATCAAATTCTCCCTTCTTACCTCAACTGTAACAAGCATTTACCTAAAACCCTAGAATTTTTCTCCCTGCTACATGGGTCAAGTGAAACCAGATTGAAAACTTCCTCTTTTCATTACTTGGCACCTAAACTAGCCAAAAATTTCTATCACTGCTTAAATTTTTCCATTACAAGAATTTTCACTTTTTTCTTTTATTTAAACTTTATGATATTTTAACATAGCTTTAAGAAATGGCCCCTTTTAAAACAAAAAATTTCAACAATATCAAAATGAAATAATGATATCATACTACATGCTAAAATTTATCACAAATTAAATGATAAAATTAATCTCCCCCATGCATGTGAAGATCACCTCCCTCTATAAACACATAGTGATAATATTCATTAACCATAGAGAGATTATGATTGATAAATTACCATCATACTAAATAATTAGTTCTAGATAATTATAGGTCTAAATTCAAAATCTAGGAAACAATAAATCTAAAGCATCATTAAAATAATACATTTATGCAATTATTAATATGAGAGAGAAATCTAGAGTCATGACAAAAGACAAGATAATCAACAAGATCAAGTAAGAGGTGGGAAAGGAATCATACCAAACAAATAAATTATAAGGACACATCAATTTTAATAACAATCCAACAAAAATAGGATGTGGTCTACTAAGCATCAAAAGTAAAGTATCATCATTAAAACTCAAGCATGATTCCCCTAGGGATTTCATGTACAATTAGATCATAGAACTAGTTTTGCATGATTCCATTCGGGTCTTCAATATAATTTATGTTTATAGTACTCACTTGTGTGATTCCTTTACTTGGTCTTCATGAACATATATGTTTAGCACTACCTTATGTGATTCTCTAAAAACCTTTAATGTAAACAAAGGATCAAATTATTTATAAACCCCAAATTTCAAATTCACCGTCCATGCACATACATGTGTATGTATACATATATGTGTATGTACATGTGTGTACATATATGTGTATGTGTGTACATGTACATGTACATATATGCACATACATGTGCACATATGTGTATACATGTATATGTGTGTGTACACATGTACAATATATGTATGTTTGTATTATATACATGTGTATACATATGTGTGTATGCATGTATACATATATGCATATATGTACATATGCATACATATGTGTGTATTTATGTATGTACATGCATATATATGTACATGTGTGTATATTTAATTATATGTGTGTATGTATATATCTACACATTACATGTATATGTATACATATATATGTGTGTATGTACATGTGTATGTGTGTATGTATGTACATGTATGCATATATATATGTGCATACATGTGCATGTGTGTATGTATGTATGTACATATGTGTGCATGTGTGTATGTATATATGTATGTATATGTGTATATGTGTGTGTGTATGTATACATATATGTGTATAATTTGCATATATATGTGTATGTGTGTATGTATGTATATGTACCATACATATGTATGTACACATATGTACATACATACACACATACGTGCATGTATATATGTAAATTATACATGCATATATGTATACATACACACATACACATGTATATACACACATGCGTACACGCACATATACACATATACATGTACGTATATATACATACACACATACACATACATACATACACATACATACACATACATACATACACACATGCACATGTATGTATGTATATATACACACATACACATACATACATACATGTACACACATGTTTATGAAAACACATGTTTATGTACACACATCTATATATATACATTTACTTGATTGCTATTGTGAGATTCTTGAATATAATTAATGGTTAATTTTATGTTTTTTATCTCTAGAATGAATTGATGGTAGAAATTTATAATTTTCTTTCCCTATCTATCTTTTATGTGTTATTCATGTATATTTTATTTTAATGATATGTAGATCTCTAGATTTAAACATTTACATAGATACGTATATCATGGCTGATGAGGGATCTCACTATTCCCCTCGTTCTAGTGAAGAGGCTCAAAATAGATCAAATTTATATCAGGATAGTATTGTTAGATTAAACAATGCTCTAAAATGTTTAGAGCAAACAATTCTCATTATTCCCCTCGTTCTAGTGAAGAGGCTCAAAATAGATCAAATTTATATCAGGATAGTATTGTTAGATTAAACAATGCTCTAAAATGTTTAGAGCAAACAATTCACAACTCCCCCAATTTGGCTAATCAAGATAGATTAGTCACTATTAGAGATGAGATTCATCGAATGATTGGGACGATTCATTCATTCAACCCTTATGATGAGATCTACATTGAGCAATTTTATTTGTCTCTTGCTAGGAGTGTTACTGGCACAATGAATTATAGAGAAGTTGCCAAATCAGTTTCAGCTGAAAATGTGTTAACCATGTTCCCTCATTATAGAGGAAAAAATAGAATTAGAGGATATGTGGTTACATGGGGTGTATATCCTCTTGTTGCACCATTCATATAACCTAGATGGTTGGCAGCGTATCATAGATGGCCTCACAATGATGAGCTGCCAGGATATTTTGTGAAACAGTTATATGAAGAATTTCATTTACAGATAGATGTGGACTACACATCTTATCCTGAGCATGTTGGCCAAGGTAAAGGCTATTTTTATGACAAACAACAATTTAAACATCGAGATTTGCCACCACCTATGGATAAGAGGGCATTAGTTGGCCCAAACCTTTTGGTTTTACCAAAACGTGTGGAATTGGCAGCAACAGGGGAGTCAGCAACATGCTCTACTTGATCCCAAATTATTGATAACATTGTCTCTATTACGACATAGATTGATCAAATTTCATCTGATCGAGTTGGTAGATACTTATTATTCCTGCGGATCAGCCTTCCTCCCATAGAGGCTACATCAGCATCTTATGATCCATTTATTTGTGTCGATCTACCTACTCCTTCATATATCGAGCATATGAACCACACAACTTTGCTTAATGTGTGTAGAGTCTCAATTTCAGATTTACTAGCAGCATATTGGGTCATCAACGAGGACCATGGGATCTCTCTCAACCGTGTACAAGAATTTATTAGAGAGCGATATCCTGGTACACATTCGAGCCATGGGGTGGCAAGTCTAGGGGATATTCTAGAGCAGCCTATCGATCCTTTAGCTTGTCCAAATCATTAGGATGTTACAGATCACATTGCTCAGGTTACTACGGCAGCTAATGTTGTCCATGGTGCATATACTCAGCTTCTTTTTGGCACTGATACTGTACATGCTACAAATCCCCCTACGATGTCCTTGCATTCTAATGAGATTAGTGAAATTGGTAGAGCCCTCAATTAGGCATGTCAGGTACTTGAATAATTTACAGTATATATATACATTTAATTGTGTTCTAAAAAAAATGTACGATACATGTATAACATGTTTAACTCTTGATTGAAATTGACACATGCAAGTGAAATTTTTTAAGCAGTATGGTGATTTGTCAGAGTTTGGAAATTTGGCACATGATGGCGATCCCATACAGCACACAAATGAGGTACATTTATATATATTTTTTTACATATATATATAAGTTGTACATGTACACACACTTAAATTAAATTAAATTTTAAAAGTTCATACATGTGTGCATGTACTTGAACACATGTAGGGCTCAAGACACACATCCAGAGAGCTTGGATCGGGACATGGATCCACACATGATTGTGGTCCCATGTAGCACATACCTGAGGTACATTTAAATTATTTTATACAATTTAAAATTTAATTGTGCTTGATTTGTAAGTTTGAACACGTTGAAATTTTGTATGTATGTACATACAAGTTTCGATAATTTCATGTGCACGTACTTGAACACATGCAGGTTTTGGGATGAGGCTCAGGACATGCATCTAGAGAGCTTAGATCAATACATGGATCCACACATGATCATGGTCCCATGCAGCACATACCTGAGGTACATTTAAATAATTTTATATATATACTTTAAAATTTAATAGTACTCGATTTGTAAGTTTGTACATGTACATACAAGTTTAGATAATTTCATGTGCACTAACTTGAACACATGCAGGTTTTGGGATGAGGCTCGGGACATGCATCCAGAGAGCTTGGGTTGGGACATGGATCCACACATGATCATGGTCCCATGCAACACATACCTGAGGTACATTTAAATAATTTTAAATATAATTTTTAAAATTTAATTGTACTCAATTTGTAAGTTTGAACAAGTTGAAGTTTGTACACATGTATATATATGTAAGTTTAGATAATTTCATGTGCATGTACTTGAACACATGGAGGTTTTGGGACAAGGCTCAGGACATGCATCTAGAGAGCTTGGATCGAGACATGGATCCACACATCTTGGATCAGGAGAGGGATTAGTCCATGGATCAAGGGAGAGATCGAGGGAGAGATCAGGCCATAGATCTGATGATTCTATTCATAGTAGATTTCCCTCTCTTTGAGATTAGATTATTATGTTGTCCAGACACTTCTTATGATTTATGTACATTACATGTTTATGTTTTATGGTATATATCTGTACACTTGTTATGATTTACAGATCACATTCACACATGTTTGTACATGTTTTATGGTTTGTTCATAGATTTGTTATCGTGCATTATTATGGTTTCAAACACTTGTTAAACATCTATTTACATCGTGCAAATTATTACATGGTTTTATTTATTTAGCAAGTTTGTATAGGTTTAAATTTAAATTTAAATTATGGTTTGTTCACACAAGTGTTACACACATCTATATTGACAAGTTAACTACTTAAACTTGACTAAGTTAGATCATGTATAATTATGATGTACCCAATTTGTATTCAATTATCATGTGATATATATACAGTTGTATGGTACAATCTCTAGCTAATAATATCAAATATTTAGATCAAAATGATCTTATAGCTATATAAATACCATATTACAAACTTTAGGCACTTTGCTAAAAATGGAATCTAGGTCACTATTTACTTTTTATTGATTTTGAATGTTCTCTAGCTTACATCATAATAGTCTGGAATGAGCAACTATTTTATAGAGATTCAAAACTAAATAAAATAAATCATCAAAAAGAAATTGTAAGTTATACACATGTATCACTAATATACTTCATCTAAAAATATCAATGTAACCTTTACACAAATAATACTAGATCTTCTACAAACCATGTTGTTAGGATAAAATAATTCCTAGACATGTTGCACTCCAAATCCTTCATACACAAGCATTGAACTTGTAATTTAAGAGAGGGGTAAAAAATAGGTAAATCAATTAAATGAATAAGATTAACTATCAAATGGAAATATCTAGTGAAAAATCTAGTAAAAAATCTAGACTATACCTTTTCTATTATTTCTAACATTAAGGTAGTGTCCTAGGTAGATTGGATCTCCTTTTAGGTTATTAACCAATCTTGTCACCTTGCCAGCTTGGCTTCTAATGTCAATGTGAAGAAATATTGACTAGGTCTAGGATCTCTTTTTCCACATCACAATTAACAAAGGAAAAATCCATAAGGCTCACACAATAGTGCCAAGTGTCTTAATCCTATGAATTGAGACAAAAAAAAACCCTAAGATTAAGAATAAGGTGTGAATAGGTCCTAAAGTCTAAGTGGCGAGATAAAATACCATTTTGTGCCAACAATAAGATCTCTTGGATGATATTAAAATCCTCTATTAAAACAAATTTGGATTATTCTTTTTAAATAAAAATTAAAAGGGTGTAAATAAAGTTTTTCATGCTTCAATTTAGCACAAAATGGTCACTTAGGAAGGGTTCTATTATTGTTGGAAATGTTTATTGTGATTCTAGATAAAATATTAAAAACTTGTCCTAGGGTTATGATTCTTGTTTAGATTATGTGTGCCTAATTTAATGAAACATGTTATTTGGGCCAATTAACAAGAGTAACTTTAACTATCCTTTACACTTCAATCTCTACAAAGCTTAGGATGAACTGATCCTTAAAGGATTTAAAGGATAATCATACACAAATTTTATAATACTTTATCAAAATAATTCTAAACCTTAAGAAAAATTGAATTCATTCTTTACTTTGTCACTGACTCTTTTCTATGTGAACTTTTGTGATCTCATTTGTTAACTTGTAGGTTTATATTTTCCTTTATTGGGGTTATTGCATTTTTCATATATATATATATATTTTAGGATTTTTTATGTTTTTAGGATAGGATCCTTTATGAGGCTGGATGACATCTTCCATTAGTGTAATTAACACCTATTTTTGGTGGTTAGAGTTATTTTTATTAGTTCTCTTTTTCTCCTCTCTTATCACTCGTGACCTTTTCTCTATAGATGCATGCATAATTTCCTATTAGAATGGTGATTATTCATATTAGGATTAGAACGAGTTCATGATTATACATGAGTTCACATGTGATTAGGATTAGAATGGTGATTATTAGATAGAACATGTGATCTTTAATGAATGATTAGGATGAAGGGGGATGCTTAGGATGAAAATAATAATTTTCTAGGATGTGACATGCATACTAGGATATGAAAATGGATGATATTGAAAATTTGAAGGTGAACAAGTAAGGTCATGTTAACTTTCAAAAATTTATGACCAAGCCTTTAAAAAAACCCATTCTAAATCATGCCACATGTTCCAATCAATTTATAAATTATATATATACATCTAGCTCGATCTATAAAAAGTTTGAGTATGTACACACGTGGGTATGCAAAAAACAACTTAAAGCTCCTGGTACATAAAATCTGGATCCTCTCTATCTTTAATTATCTCTAAAAAAAATTCATGATCTTCAATAGGCAACCTCCACTTTTGTTTGGCACATCCTTTTTTAGGTAAAGTTTCTAAATTTATTTTTGTTGCTATAACTAGGTGACTGTAATGTAGAACCTTTTGTCCTGGCATATAATCAACAAAATAAATACCATTTTTATCTGTCTTTCTTTGTTGATAATATGTGCCTTCAATAACGACTGATCCAATGGGATACTCTTGTCCATCACCATCTGTCATCGATTCCACCAATTTGCTTTTTGGTTGCATACATCTTAGTAGAAAGTAATCTACACCTTCCACATTGTTAGGATCTGCAACAACAATGAAAATATCTTCTGTACACACCATATATTTTTAATCAATTTTAACTAAATTGAACACATGCCCTTAAAACTTACTTAAACATGGAATATATTTAAATCAAATTTAACTAAATTACTTGATCAATTTCCATACCTATAACAACTAAATCAGATACACGTTCGTAATTAGCTGAATAGAGAGGATCGTAGACATCGACATTGTCATCTTCAACAAAAGGAGGCATTGATATTAATTGTTTCATTTCCCATTGTGAAACATACCCATCTCTAATATTCTCACATTGAACAATATTTGCATTGTTCTCAATGCAATCATCACAAAAACATGATTTTTCTCTCACATTAATTACATAAGGCTTACTACTTCCCGTTGTCATGATTTGATGTAGACTTCTAATACCATCAATTGCTTGACAATTATAAGGATTTGATCGATCAATATTTGTAAATTCAAATTTGAAAATTCAATTAAAAATCATGTACACTTGAACTTTGAAATTCTTGATTTTTTAACAAATTTTAAATAGATGTACCTGTAACTTCCCAAAAATAACGTGATGTATGTTGAGTTACGAGCAGAAAAATGACTTTTACACCATTCAACAATTTCATTTGCATTCCGTATGGCATTACCTGCAAGTACACATGTGTTGGCACAATTTTCCACCTATTACTTTCAAGGAATTTAAAATAATTTTCAATTTAATTTAAATATATATAGATAATCTTTTCAAAAATATATCTACATGTTCCATATATATATATGGTGGAAGTTACCAGCAATTTCATGTTGATGAAGTGCACGCTTTACACATGCTCCTGCTCCATCGTGCTCTCCTTTTCCATGTCCACTCTCATAAAAATTCCACAAAAATTTGGTGTTGCATCTAGCATGTTGATGGCTTAACCAAACAAAAGCTTTTGAAGACTTAAATTGTCCTGCACGAAGTTACAAATAATTGTACACTAAAACCAAATTAGCTCAAGTCAAAAAAGTAATTATATATATATATATATAACTTGCAATTAGACTTGATTTAAGTCTCAAAAATAAAAGTAAATATGAATAAATATTTTTTAAAAAAAATATGTAAACTTACCAGCACATCCATTAGACCATATCTAGTGTTGTTCTTGATTTATGCCACGCCGTCTCAGGTCTTCAAAAAACATTTTGAAACAATGAGCTACATAGCTTCTATCATGATTTGTATCATCACTGATATAAAAGTGAACCTCTTTGATGATAATTCGACCATCTTTGCTACTTTGTATTCCATCGACCTCTAATTCGGCATGCCTATAGAAAACTTGCACAAAGATTGCAACTTACTCTAAATGATAATATTGACTTTGAATCTCAATTTGAGGACTAAATGTATAGTTCTCAGAGAAATCTACAATAGAGAGAATACAACCTGGTGGAAAGCAATTCTTTGAATCATGAAATTGTTTAGCTTTCCATCTTGCACCATGACAATGTTAGATATGTGGATATATGATATTGCGAAATTTACTCATGAATTCATTGTAAGGCAATCCACTCTCTTTGAGAACAATTTTTTTGGCCTCAACTCCTGACTTCGTTAAGTATGTCTCATATTCATATCTCTTCCAAACAACTTGCATTTCATTATTGTCAACATGTGAAATATTCTTCAAATCTCCACAATCATTACATACATTTTTTATACACTGAACATTTAATTCTTCTGAATCTTCTGATTTTTTGCATACAAGAGACTTCACAAATTGTGTTGTACTTCCAGGGATGGCTAAATTTTGATAAATTGTTGTCATAGATTTTCTATATGATTGTAGATGTAAATCAAATTCAACATGATTTCGACAACAATAAGTTTCACGTACTTTATTTATACGTACAAATGATGGCCGTAGTGTCTCAAACATCCTTTGACAAATCTTCACATATGAAAAATCTTGCTTGAATTCTTCAAAAAGTTCACTTTGTGTTGTATCTATAAAATGTTTTGGATGAGAAATTTTTGTACCATCGTCACTTATTATTTGTATAGTATCCCTTCTATTGGATGAAACACGAGAGTGAGTAGTCCAATATTCAACCACCTGTTTCTTTACATCTTTTGAGATTCTATCTTTTCGGGGAACCCTACAAATATTTACCCAAATTTTCTCAATTTTTTCATCTATTTGATTTCTCTTTTCAATATACCTTTGAACAGTTCTCCTAGAAACATTCAGTAATTCAGAAATTGCTTGAACTTGTGTTCTATGTGATAATTTCTTACTAGAAATTACAATCATCAACGCTCTACGTGCAACACTTAAATCACTAGATCGACTCTTTTTTTCAATACATTCTAATGCTTCTTGCAAGTTTTCAACAATTGTGTGTTTTAAATCTAATGAATTTTTCCTATTATCAACCCCTAACAACTCCAAAACAGGGGTCATTTCTTTTCGTCTAAATAACTTTACAACTAATTGTGCTCTTCCAATTAGATATTTTTCTTCAAAAAAATCATCCCATATTCTTTTTGAGTGTAATTTTAATGTGCTTTCAAATAACATATCTTCAAATGAAAAATTATTGAAAAGAGAATCCTCATCCATCTCCATCAGATTTTCCATACCATTGTCCAAAAAAAAACTATTATTAGGTTTAGTTTGTTCTTGTACCTGTACGTCACCTTCGTCATTGATATTTTCCATGGGTTGTTCTTCATGAGATGTTCCTTCACCCGCTCTTCTCTTCCTTTGTCTTGTTTGTGTTCGATCATACTTTCTTGATCTATTCCTTTTACATGCCATCAAAAATTGCACTCAAATTTGAATTCACCTACATACAAATTTGTACACACATGATCTTTCAATGAAACATGTACTTGATTAATATTGCATTTAAATATCTAAGACTTAAAAAAATAATGGAATAAAATATATCTAATTGGTGATCACTAATAATGAAATCTAAGAATATAAATAGTGAAAACATAATCAATTAAATAAGTTCAAGCTCAATGTACTTTTGAATATAGCTCTCCTATTGTTTAAATACGTTTTCTTTTGTCGAAATAAACCTTCTTTTGTCAGAATAAACCTTCTAACTTGTTGAAATAAATAATATTTAGTCGAAATAAGCTTTCTTTACTCGACATTTTTCGGACAATAGTATATCGATCGAGTGGATTTTGGTCGATTCAATAAGCTTTCCTTAGTCGAGATCAGTCTTCTTTCTCTTTGGTAGAAATATATTTTATTGAATTACTTGAGTTGAAAAATCTAAACAAAAATAAAATATATTTTATACCGCCCAATGTCGATCGAATCACTTTAGACCGAAATATTTTTGACCGATAGGATATCGGTTGAATGTGTTTCGGCCGACCGAAAAGCACTCGACCGAACATGTCTAGGTAGCATCCAACATGGCAGCAAACTCACCCTTTTCTAAAACATTCAACTTTGGCAGAGTGTTTGTCCTCTCAGAATTATTATTTTGCAAAAAACAAAAATACCCTTTTGTAGAGCTCAGAGTGGTGAATCCAAATATATAATTTTTTTAATATTTTGATTAGTTTTAATATATTTTATTTTTAAAATAATGAAAGTAGGTTGTTAAAATGAAAAAAAAAGGTTGATTAGAAATTTTTAAAAATATAGTAAAACATATTAAAAAACATTTAAACTTATATGGTGCAGTAGAGGAGATAGTCTTCTTCAAAAAGGTATAATCTTTTTTTGAAAATGATTAAAAAATTTGAAAATAGTTGACAGCCTGTGAAAACTATCAGATTCTAACATGTTTAACTTTAAAACGTTATTACTAGCAAAATATACATCAAAATTTGAAAAAAAAAATGCATGCAGTAGATATTGAAGTTGTCTATTTAGGGGGAAAAAAATTATAGAAAAATAATGTTTTTTTTAGTTTGTTTCTTGACGACCCGTGAAGTCACTGTTTTTTGAAATTTTCAGCATTCCAAAATTTGTCATTATATGGAAAAAAACATAATGAAAATGAAATTTTTTTAAATTTTAAAAATTACAGGTTTAATCTTCATCAAAAGTTCTACATTTCATTAGTTTACACCATTTTGAAATTCAAAACATAAAGACTAATTTTATGTGGCCGAAGTTCAGAAATTTTTTTGTTGTTGGTCGATTCCTTTATAAAGTGTGACACAGGTTTGTGCTTTTACCCAGCTGTAAGTGTAAAGGTTCAAGATCTAAACATTTTAAAAAATCAAATTCTATCTCTTTTGAGATACAAATCTTATACTAAATTTTCTTTCCTAGCTTTAGATAGTTGTTACTATTCTTTGGTTTTCCAAAACTAGAGTAGATGCTATCTAGTTGGATTGATAGGAATGTATCTGTATATAGAAGTGTTCTTGAGGCATGAATCATTTTTATGAACATGTATAGGAAAACCCTCCTTGGTTTCACAAAGCCAAAAGTGTAGGAGATCTCAGTCTTTGACTGAATCTTGTCAGTTGGCCACTAACTTTGTGAATTCTTGAATATAGAGGTTGGCAACCCCTTAGATAATTACAAAGCCTTAGTGGGATAGTTAAAAAATCAACAGAATGGTGACTCTACTAGGGAAAAACTAGAAGTTTTGGTTGCAAATGGTGTTGTTATAGAGTCATTATAATCTTGACATATTACTTGTAACCATAGGTTGAACTCTAGGGAATTGTTTTTCTGCCTAAGTCACTAGCTGAGTGGTGATTTCATTGGGGAGAACTTCTAAAAAAAAAAATTAAAAAGAAAAACCATAGAAGTAGGTGGTGGCCTTCCAGAGTCATTTTTTTGGTGGATCTAAACTTTGAGTTTGGATGGTAAGAGGTTATGGATTTGGAGAATATTGGTAGCAGTATAATCTCAAATTATTTGAGTGTGACTTTGTTGTGGATGAAGACCTAGAACGTGATGATTTTTTGAAAAGGAATTTCATATTCTTTTGAAATTCAATCCTTTGTTGAAGAGGTGGCGACTCTATCTAAAGAACCAATTGATATATAAGGAAAAGTCCCAGATCTGTAACATTTACAGTCAGGGAGAGAAGGTTAACAAGTGCTGCTTAATTTCTTGGTATTCTCATTAATCTAAACATATCAATATTTTGATTATGAGAGGCATTCATAAGTAGGGATGATTAATGGTTCCTAATTAGATTTTCTAGCATTAGGAAAGGAACAGTGGTTAGCTTTTCCATACTTCTAATAGTACAATATGTAATATGATCTGAGAAGTATGTTTATGTTGTATTATGCCTTTAAAAACTTAAGGCATAAGTATGTCAGTCAATTTTTAGAATCATGGTTGAATTAGTAAATGATGTATTTGATAACCATGTATAAAGTTGATAGTGATTGAATGGGTATAAGAAAGTTTCTGTATGAGATTTCAAACACAAATATTCAAAGGGAAAAAGTTTTACTAAGCCCTTCAGGGGATCTTGTAATTCAAAGGCATATGCCATTTAATTTCAGTGGTATTAAGGGATTCCCTAATCTAATTCTTAAGAAGATTAGGAAATATTTTCCTAAATACACAAGGCAAAGTGCAGAATTTGCCTCTAAGCATCTGCAAAAATTTATAGATGTGATGGGGAATTATGAAGTCAGCCATGAGGATGTTGTTATGAATCTTTTTGTGCAATCCTCAAAGAATGATGCCAGGGATTGGTTCGCATATTTGCCTGCATGTTCTACTAACTCATGGAATCAGTTGGTGATGGTTTTTATTGAACAATTTGGTGAAAGAGTAAACCCACGCATAGTAAGAAAGGGTTTTATGGGAATCCACATAAGAAAAGATGAGCTAGTTCCATATTTTAATCTCAAGTTTTCAAAAGTTGTAAGAGAAATTCCTGAAGAAATAAGACCAAATGAGGCTGACTGCCTGGTTGTATATCTTGGTGCTTTTGACAAAAATATGGGTTACTTATTAAGAGATAAGGAACCTACAACCTTATATCAGGCATATCTAATGGCTATGGACATTGAGAACAACATGAATTACTAAATGATGAAAGGGTATCTAGCTGCAAGTGTTGGTTACACTGGCACAACTCATACTAGTAAAATTCTGAAGTTGGCTGCAAGGAACACTTGTTATGATAAGAATTATTTGGAAAAAATAATGTATCCATCATTACAGTATGAAGATAATGATGAAACCCAAGTTGAAAACCAGCTCGACTTGAGTAGTGATGATCAAAACTCTTTTGTGCAAGAATTGTATGAGATGAAGAGACAAGAGGGAGAATCACCATATAAGCTTTTTTTGAAGTTTTTGGATGCTTTGATAGAAGTTCCTAGAGATTTCAGACCTGATGATTTTGTATCCATTGATTTATTTTGTGAAATTTATGAACCTGGGTTGAGTGCTTTGCCAGAAGAATTAAAACCTGGTAACCTTGCCCAAGTCCTTAAATGGATAGAGATTGCAGAATCAGCCAAGAGCATATATGCACAAAATGAAGATGACACTTGCCCTTTTGAAGAGTGTTGGACAACTATACTAAAGCTTGAGGAGCAAGGTGATGGAGGATTAAACGAGACACCAAGTTCTCTTCTATGTCATAATTACAATACACATGTTGTCAAGGTTTTGTTACAGGCTAGTGATTGTGAATTTAGCAATGATGATTTCCTTTCCGAGGATGAAGTGGAAACAGTTCCCTTACAAAAAATTTGTCATAATACAAAGCCTCATGATGTCATTTTCTTATAGGTGAGGGGAAAAATTTCAAATGATGAAAATTTGGAGTATACTCTAGATGTGCTAGCAATGCAACATGTTTGTTGTGTATATGATGAGGAATTTGAAGACAATGAGGTGTGTGCTCAATACTGTGATCTAAAGAACTATGCTGACAGTAACCAACACATGGATGATTGTATTGGTGTCATTGATGATCCTGATTATTTGTATGAAGCTAAGATGGAATTGTTGTCACCCCTTGAGATGATTTTTTCTGAAGACAATAATGAAAGTGTCATAGATTTTGTTGGTGAAAAGTTTTCAGCTTGTGCTGAAAGTTTCACTTATAAATTAACACATACAGGAGATGGTGTTAAACATAAGGAGGCTAGTGCACACAGTTGTTTATCTATTTCCCTTGTTGAATTTTTTTTGCTAAAGCCTACCTTTGAGGTTTTTCATTTGGAATTGGATGACGGGATGCAAGAGGAAATACATTGTGAGAGGCCTGAGATGAATGTATTCACACATTTCCTGGAGAAAGATGTAACTTATGTTTCCCGCCTTTACAATATCAAGAAATGTTCTAGGACATCTGAACACATATTTTGGCAATTAGGCTTATATTGTATTCAAATAGATGAGGATTCCCCAAAATATGCATCTTCTATTTTATGCAAAGAGGTTTTGTACAACATGCACAAAGTTTTCTATGAGATTTTTCAGTTTGATATGCAAACTGATTTTGATGCCATGTTTTTTTATGCCAAGTTGTGTGATGTCAAAAACTAGATAGATTATGAATGTTTATGTTTCCCAGTTCAAATCAATAAGCATTCAATGAAACATGACCAAGAGCAAGCCAAGGTAAGGTGTCATTGTGGTCATAAGTTGTAGTTAGTGTTTGGATATGGAATGATGACTGATCGAATGCACAGGAATATTAGAAAGCATTATGATGCTTTCAAGGATGTTGATTACTTAAATAACATATGGGTACTAAGAGGCAAAATTTATAGATTTGGTCTAATCCAGGTAGCAAAGAATTTTGTTTTTGGTAGGGGTAAATTCTTGTTTCCCTTATTTGGGGACCTAGGGCCACCAAGTTGGATGTAAACAAGCTTTTAATGGTAGCATGGTGGAGAATTTTTCAGGGTACCTATTTGATTCAATGTTGGGTTTTCTCCCCAGAGATCTAGGTTCTTGCTATTCCCACATGGGGGCATACATCCCCAGTCAGAGCCACTGATGGGACTTTTAAAATTTGTCAAAATTTTGTTTGGTTTTGGGCATGTCTTTTCATCTTTGGTAAATGGGGGTCTACTGTTCAGGGTTTAGGGTTTTGTTACCCATGTTAAAATAGATTTTACTAATTAAACCCTTACATTATATTTTTGTATTGACCTATTATTGGGGGTTATCGGTCTCTTATGTCATCCGACTGAGCCTTGTCTTTTGTTTTGTTATCGGCCCCTTCACCCGACCTATCGGTCCTTCCTTTCCATTTGGGTGTTTTTATTATTTTTCCTACAAAGGGTGGTTTTTCCCTTTGTTTTGACTTGGGCCTAAAAATTTGTGCCTCTGAGGGTTTTCTTTTCCCATTCTCCTAGTCGGCCCCACTATCATAAATAACTTTTTCATATGCAGTTTGGCGGGCCGTCAGATCATGGGGTTCAGATCTGGACCATTCCTCGTAGACCTTGCAAGGTTTCCTATTGATGTCACTAAAGTGGTGCGAGGTATGCGAGATGCCACCATCTATCAAGTACGGTGGGGTGGGGCTTGTCCCAATGCGCCAGCAGTGATAAGTGGATGTCATTTCAACAGTGGATGTTTAATGACGAGGATTAATGATGGCCGTCTCTTGCAGGACTCGCACGATCAAATTAATGTTCTCAAAAATTTTGTGAGGTGTGCGAGATGGTGACATGTTGCTTGGCTCCATGGTACAAGGTGGCTAGATAGGGCCTACTACTCGATCGCAGGTTTCTGACTACGAGGGGTGTGATTGGTTGTTGAGTTTCCCAAGTGGTGATGTGTATTCTTCAACGATTTTTTACTCGATTTGAGTCATCTGACATGCCAAGTCTTTTCACATCGATGATTTGAATTCAAAATTTACAATTCACCCATGTGAGGATTATTTGCACTTTGCAAATTATTTTCATTAATGGTGTAGGTCTTTCAGTGGATCTCATCCTGATTTCCTTGTGTGTGAGTGGTATCCACCTGATAATGCAATGATGGGTTGTACGACATTTTCCATGAGCTCAGAATTATTCTGTGGTGGCAACGTCAGCCACTAATCGCTCGCTTGCTCATACTGCAATTTGAGCAATTAGTGTTCCCTACACTGGCTTGCTTGATGAATGCTCGCTAATTTGCTCATTAGTATCATTGTATTTTGAGTTTGTTCATTTGCAGGTGATTGATTTCCTTGCTAAGTTTGAGCTCACAATTTTAATGGATAAGTTAGTAGTACGACAAAGCGCCAAGATGGGTGCAGGGAATTTCTGGTGGAAGGAGGAACAAATTATTCTTGGTACTTCTAGAATAGTTCCTCAAAGGGTGGATAAGAGGTTTGGACGTTGCACGTCACCTATTGAGCTCTCTTCAGGCTCTGGTGGTGAAGGGTCTAAAACCGATTCATACTATCATAGCTACCTCACGGCCCTGACTGAGTTCATGGGAGTGGACGAGGAGGTCCTTCGATTGTTGCGGTGGCACTGTGTGATGTTGTTGGGTCTAGTATTGCTACAAGCAAGGGTAAGGTAATGGTCTCGCTTTGTATTGAAGCAAGAACTAGGAGCAGTCGCCTGTATCGGGGCCGCATGTTTACTTGTGATGTAGGGAAGTGATGAGGTTTGTTGGGGTGGTGCTTTCTACCTTTTTATTCTATTTCAGTGGTTCAGGTCTGATGCGAACGTGCACATGGGTGGCACATTGTTTTTTTTCCTTTTCAGCTGGTTACACGGGTGTAACCATTTTTCATTCCTTTGTTCGTATTATAGTTATTTCTGATGATGAGGAATTTTTGAAATGAATCTGAATTTCATTTGGTTAGGATGAAATTCATTTTTAAATGAAAAATGGAGCTCGATGCTTGTTGCTCTCCTATTCTATAAAGGAGATTTCACAACTCATTGTTGGGGTCAGATTTTTTTTGTGTCTTGAGGCTTAGGCTGTGTACAGTTAAAATTATATTGTGGTATCTGGACGGTTCTAGCTAGGAAATCATTCCAGGTCGGGTATTGTATAAGATAAGTATGCTATGCTTGTGTAATGACTGATATCAATAAATCTAAAAAATCATTAAGACAATTTCTCTCCTGTGTACATATCATGGATTGTGAATGGATTTATCAATGGTTTCTTCATTCAGCTTCAATAGTATATTTGGATGTGTAATTCATTTTCCTGCTTGAACTTAATGAGTTAATCAAATGCTTGAAAAGGAGTTACAGGTCTGTGATAATGTTCTTTAGGATTTACTAAGGAGTACTATTTTAAATACTGGAAAATCTCATAATGTAAAGCATTATAATGATAAGTTCAATAATATCAGGGTTATGTTTTATGTGACTCCCGCCCGGTTGGATGAGGCACTAGGTAGTTCATTCAAGATCCTTTTAGAAGTACAAGATGGTAGCTCTAAGTGTAAAGGTTCAAGATCTGAACATTTAAAAAAATCAAATTCTATCTCTTTTGAGATACAAATCTTATACTAAATCTTCTTTCCTAGCTTTAGATAGTTGTTACTATTCTTTGGTTTGCCAAAACTTGGGTAGATGCTATCTAAATGTATTGATAAGAATGTATCTATATATATAAGTGTTCTTGAGGCATGAATCATTTTTATGACCACATATAGGAAAACCCTCATTGGTTTTATAGAGCCAAAAGTGTAGGAGATCTCAGTCTTTGACTGAATCTTGTCAGTTGGCCACTAACTTTTTTAAACACCAACAACTCTATACAATAGAAATTTCTTTACAAAAATGTTCCAATAATTAGAACTCATTAGTCACCCTAATATCTAACATTTCCCATAAAAGACCCAGTTACAGACCTTATACCCCTTAATACTGACAAAAACTATAGCCCAACTTGCAATATCAACAAGTATTACAATTTATGCCCATGCAAATTTTTCTAACAGTGACTATATCATATACCCATACAAAAGTTTTATCTAAAAAGGTAGACTTTATATTTCCTCTACGAGGACCATTTACTGAACTCTCCTCTTGCACGTTCTTTTGTTTTGAAACATCTTCCTGTGAAGGAACTATGACATTTATATCAGGAATAACACGATGTCATTGCACTCCCCTGTTGTGATCCGGTTGCAGATGATGTACACAATTATGACCCCTTAAAAATGAGATAGCATGATATTTTCTTTTTAACTAGTCTATCTCTTCCACAGTAAAATCAAAATGATGTTTGTTAAGCGCCTGATAAAGAAAAGAGGAGTCATGTAAGTTCGACAAAAGCATACCCTTGAATACTTTTGCATATTTTTTCTTATGATGGATAAGATGTCTAGGAAACAAACTACCTACCAAGCCATCACCTTTCATGAAATCATATTGCTGAACGTATTGAAGTAGTGCTTATTCTCCAGGGATGCCCAAACTACAAATTTACTAGCTATGGTTCATAGAACATTAAAGTTTTGCACCAGGTCAAGTATGTTTGAAAAGAAAATAGACAAGAGGTTGGCAGGGAAGATAATTATTTGAAGCTTTGTGTGTAGGACATCTTCACCTATAATAATTTTGATACAATTGAGAATCGACTTACAACTTTCTTTGAAGACAAGCTGCAACTCATCCTTGTCAATGCATTCTAAAAATGGCTCCCCCCATGGCTTGACTACTACCGACACCCTATAATTTTTGTCACAAAATTCCTTTAACTCCATGGAAACCTGTGAACTAAACCGAAACCAAAACCCTATGCTGTACTCTCACTTTTTTTTTCTCTTGCTTTGCCAAAACAATGTTTAAATCATCCCAAATTTTCCTTTACATAGGAATTGCTTTGGAGACAATAGCCTTACAATGTCGACACATATGATTTTGAGATTTTCAAACTATAATTATCCTCCATGTTTATGCATGAAAATAATGTTGGCTTAGTATGACTCTCTACACCCACACAAGTTAACATTAAATTGTGATCATTAAAAGGATATGCCTAGTGAAGTTCATGTTTTTAAGAGAAGCCAAAATTGGCTAAGTTGGGTTAAAGTACACAGCTAAAAAAAATTATGACTTTAGCTATGTCCTTTGAAAGAAATCTCTGTGATGTGAACCAGGCATGTTGTCCTTTCAAAATCCATATAATCATCCCTTATATCTCATGCCATTTCAAAACCAAGCATTATAGCCTTCATTTTATTTTAATGGGTATGGTGTTTCCTATTCTCGAAGTGGCTTGCAAAACACATGGGGTTAATGCCGCCAATTGATAAGTTTATTTACCCTGATTTTATCATAATGGTGCTTCGCCACATGGGCTTTAATACTTGAATACAAATGTCACTAGGGGAAATTTTGAGTGAAGAAATATTTTTTATTGCTAGTTCTCGTGTTATCTATCAACAATCTTATTGTGCCTTCAAATAAACTTTGCTAAGAAAAGTATTGAAATTATGAATCTATTTTGTTCTCTAGAAGCCGATGTATAATATAACCACTAACACCATATGCAATCTGCATTCTGATTTATGTGTGGGGATTTTCTTGCTAACAAACACTAGAAATTAGAGAGACTTTTGTGTATTCTATTAATTTAACTAGATTGCACAAGGGTGTCAATTGTATGAGGTACCTAGCCAAAGTTTGTCATTTCCTATTTTATAATTTCCTCCACTTGAAGGTAATCATGAATATGGCAATTATCTTGGGTTAAATAAATTTCTTGATTGATGCATCCCATGTTCGCCAAATAATTTGCTAGCTTGTTACCTTCTCGATATGTGTGAGTAATTTGGAAACTTTGAAAACTATCCAACAAAGCCCAAGTTCTTTCAAGAACATATTGTAGGTTCTAGTTTTGAATACTTTTAGTTTTTCAAGCATTAATGATGACCATGGAATCACCTTCAATATGTAAATGTGAGATGCCCATCCTTATTGCTAATTCCAAGCCCATCAATAATGCTTTTGATTCTGCAAGATTATTAGAGCCTTTTGAAAGATGCATTGATCTAATTGCAATTATCATACCCCTTGAATCTCTTAAGCAAGCACCAGCTCTTGATTCCCCTGGGTTTCCTCTTGAAGCCCCATTGAAGTTTTATTTTTTGAATCCATCGTGGGGAAGTCCATTTGACATTTTATTTGTCTATTTTCACTAATTCTAGCTACAACAAGCTCCCTGGCAATGGAAGCTTTATACTCTTCCAGTTCCTTAGAATAAAGTCATCCCAACTTGTAAAGATTGAGTTTAAACCCTTTTTATTTTTGGTATTAATATTAACTATTTCTAAAATTTATTTTTCAATGTTGCCCTAAACTATTTCAACTGAAGATGTTACTTTTCGAAAAAAAACGTATATTTCGCTCCCACCATAAGTTCTATATCACTAAAGATGGAAGCACTTGCCATATACAAGCAAAAAAGGCTAACTTGAATAATATCGTCCAACTTTGGAATAGATCCCATAAAGTAGATGGCAAAGGGGTATAATAATCTAGCTTGTTCAAAACAACACTTGACAAACAGGTGATCTTCATCTTCTTGCACCTCTTTACAGAAAGGAAAATTGAAAGGAATTGTTATTTTTAACTTTGATGTGATCACTCATTAGAATTCTCTTTTTCAAATCCAACCAAGAAAAACTCCTAGCCTTTGGTAGAGTTTTTCTATCCTAATAGAAGGAAAAATCCCTTTGTTTATTTTGACCTAGATTAAAGCATAAAGCCTTATAGCCTTGTTTAACTATGTAATTTCCATCACTTGAAGCTTCCCAAACAAGTTTATCTGAATTTGAATAGAGGAAAATCTCACAATGATTCAAAATTTCCTGCAACCCATTATACTGTTGTATGGATAAAGAGGGATCTAAGATGCATTTCCAAATCACTTTACCTGAAAAAGCCTCAACTGATTGTACATAATCTAGGAAATTTTCCCCCATGAATTCCTTAAATTTTCCATTGTGTAAGATAGATCAAGATTGTTCTGCAAAGGAGGGTTGCCATTCCATGAGTTAGTCCAGAATTTTATGCTCTCTCCATTATTCACCTCCCATGAGATATATTTGGTGATTAAAATTTCTACATGATATCAAAAAGTTCCACATTGCTAATCCTTTCAGAAGATTAGAGATAGTTAGGATTTTTGAAGGATTTGTGCTATCCAAATACTTTTCTTGTAGAATTATGTACCATTTGGCTTTTGGATTTACATACATTTTCCAAACAAGCTTTGCACCAAAAGCTTTATTTCTTCTCATTGAATTGTGAATTCCAACTCCACCTTGGCATTTTTCTTATGCCATTCCCTCTAAAGATATTAAATGAACCTTTTTTCTTCTCATCAATATTGCCTTTCCAAATAAATTCTCTAATAATTTTTTCAATTCTAAAATCACACACCTGGGTGCTTTGAGAACTACTAGAAAATAGTTTGGAATGGAAGATAAAACTGCTTTGACTAATAATATTCTCCCTGACAGAGATAACCATCTAGCCTTCCAAAGAAAAATCCTTGATTGTAGTCTATCAATTACTTTTACCCAATATGTTGCTTTATTTGGACCAGAGAAGAGAGGGATACCTAAATAAGTGCAAGGTAGTTCTTCTTGTTGAAAACCAAGAATTTTGACTATCTTTTTCACAATATCTTCCTTTGTATTCAACATGTAATTTTTTTATTTTGATGCATTTATCCTTTGACCTGATGTTGAAGTATACTTTTCTAAAGCCTCCTTAATTTTTTTTGCTTCTGCAATAGATGCTTTTCCAAATAAATTAGTGTCATCTGCAAAAAGTGAATGTATAACCACTAAACCTGTATTTCTGATTTTGACCCCGCTCCAGCTACCTTGAGATTTCTTATTGCTAATAAACCTACTCAATGCCTCAGCCATGATTATGAACAAGAAGGGTGATAGTGGGTCCCCTTGTCTAACCCCTTGAGATGCACTAAAGAAACCCATAGGAGAGCCATTGAGAAATATAGAAAAATTGGCTCCTGAAATATATGTTATTATTCATCTACACCATTTAGCATTAAAACCAAATCTTGCAAGAATTTTTTTCAAAAACTTCCAGTTTACTCTATCATACGCCTTCATCATATCCAATTTTGTGATAATAGAAGGCTCTTTGTTTGTGGAAATAAAGTGTAGTGTTTCATGGGAAACTATGGCTCCTTCAGGTGTGTTGATGGTGAAAATGACACACACAACATTTAAACAAAATATTTCTACTTTATTTCTCCTAAAAAAGAAAGACAACATATAGTAGCCTAACTCCCAAGGTACTGGTAGTTGGTTCTCAACTGTCTGGTGTCACTCAATCGGTCCATGCAACTGTAATATTCAAGGGGTGTGTGCTAGTAATAAGGAATGCAAGCGATGACTTATTCATCGAATTGTCTTTAATAAAAAGGGGGTTTTTAAATAAAAGAAAAAGATAGATCAGGGTGTATATCAATAAAACATGAATAAAACTTATCTAGCATCTGGACATATATCTTCAACAACGAATGTTCTTCCAACAGATCAAGAAAACCATAGCATGACAACTTACAAAATAGTCCATACCATTGCATGCATCTAAGGTGCTTAATTTAACATCACAATCACACATCATAAATATTTTAAAGATAAAAGAACACACTCTCATTCATTGCCAAGACCATAGATCAACATACTTCAATAAATTCAATTCACAGATAATCTAATGAAATAATCTTTAAATCTGGTTTCTTCTAAGGATTTTCATCACAAAAGAAACACTTATGCTTTAGCACAATCATTGGCATATAGATAGACTATAATTCATCAGCCTTATCAAATAAAACTCAATTTCAACACCATATTGTGCAAAACCTGTAATTATATTCAACTGTAAATAAAGTAACAAAGTATCTTTGTAAAAAAACTATGAAAATTATATCTCCTACTATTAGGTGGCTAATCTTATTCTCATCAGCCGACCCTTACAATATGATACCCCGTGGGTATTTATAGATGTACAAAAATACAAATTCCTTTCTATCTTAAGTCGATCCACCTTTTTAGGAATTAAAGTCTTCTTGGAAACTCAGATCAATTTGATCTCTAGTTCCCATTACGATCATTCAATTAAACTAGAGAGAAGAAGATAGAAGAGAAAAGAAAGCCATGCGCCTCTAAGACTACCAGTCCTACATGCAAAGAAGAGAAGAAAGCCATGCATGCATGAGATTTTATCAATTATGCATGCAAAGTTTTCTCTGCAATGTACTCATCATAACTGGAGAAGACTTGTTGAAGCATGTCCAAATCCAGCCCGTCAACCCAACTCTCTTCAAACTTGATCCTTTCTAACTCCGTAGTAGCAAAACCTCTCATGTCCTTTAGCTTTGTTAACTCCCTTTTAGCTACCCTTATCTCTTCTTTAATATCCATTAGCAGATCATACAATAGATCCTCTCCATTATCTCCTTTTTGCATGACCTCTTTAAACCTATCATCCCATTTCTCCTTTATTTGGCTCAAAGGTAGGCCTTCCTTTATTAGTATGTTAACATTTATTATGATAGCAATAACTACTTCCAACTCCTCAAACTATTCATTCAGATCTTTGACAGAATCTTGAACTTCATTTTTATGCTTGTATAAAAAGTTCGATCTAAACCGAAGTATGTGGGAAGTCTTTTCCAAGAAATCTTTGTTATCTTCTTCAAGTATTTATTGTTCTAGAAGAGTGGGCTTCAGCAATTTATGGACCTCCTTCAGCTTCTAGCTATATCCTTTGTACTCCTCCTCCTGTTCTCCCAATACTTTGACATATTGATTCATTTCTCCTATTAATTCCTCTGTCATCTTGTGGACCTCAAAACTATTGTCCAACACCTCACTTATTTTTGGAATCCAACATCTCTGCCTTACTCCTTACCTGTACCAAATCATCCACTTCTTTCTTACTAAGCAAAATTGGGGTTTCAATGGTGGCAGCTTGTTGTGACCTTGAAGAAGAAACACTCTTTAAGAAAGTATGCAACTAATCTAATTGAGCCTTAAGCTCATCCTTTCTCTGCTTATCTTTCATCATTCTAGATTTAGTGGATGAAGCTACCACATCTATTAAGTTCATCTGTTGGTCTCTTGTGGGTCTCCCTAAGTTAACAGTGCCCAACTAATAATTAGTTAATTGCATGTCTCCTACATCCTTGTTCATCATTGGTATGGCACATTCAGCAATAATTTATCCTCTGTCGGTGAGTCTGGTGGAATGTAGGATCTTGGAATTCTTCTTAGGCCTTTCTTTCTCAATTTCCTTCATCATATTGTTCCAATTGAGAAGTTCTGAAGGTGTCACCGATCTCTTTTGAAGATCCAATTTCAGCCAAGTGGGAGCACCTAGAGTAGTGGTCATTATAGTTGAAGAAGAAGCAACAGTAGTAGTAGAGGATGGTTGCACATTTACTTGAGATTGAGAATCAACCCCTTGTATCTCTTGTTGTTCTTGCTCCACATTTGTTTGTGCAAGCTTTTCAGCTTCCTCCCTATCCTTCTGTTCCTGTATCCTCTTGTCTTCTTCTTCCTTCTTCAACTTTTCTTCTTCTAATCACTTCTTCTCAAGTTCCTAGTTTCTCTCTTCCTCCAATGCCCTAAGTCTATATGCATCTTCCTTTTCCTTTTGCAGCTTCTTGGTCAACTACTCGGCATCCTTTTCCTTTTGCACTCGTTCTGCTTCCTCTTTCTCTTTATAAGCCTCTTTAGCAAGCTTCAAATTGGCCACAAGAACTTCCCTTTCTCTTCGTTGCTTTGCCTTTTCTTCCTCTAGATCATGAATTTTTTGTATTAACTCCAGCTTATCATTCTCT